>JAHWXV010749811.1:0-15450 GCA_024586415.1 Phrixothrix hirtus | reverse complement strand
TTAGGTGAAGGGCGGTGGTAGTGAGAGGGTTAGTGTATGTGTGCATGCAGTGGTTGTGAAGGTGGAGGTTTGTTAGTGGTTTTGCCTACCCCGGTAAGTGAATGGCGTGATGGGTAGTAGTAGTAGTAGTAGTACATAAATATGAATTGAAATAAATAAATTATCTGAGAGAGAAAAAATTTATTGCATTTAAATTTAAAACGAACAATAAAGAAAGACTGCAAACAAAAGAGAATTATCCAAGTAAGTGCTCAAAGATTCCACCATTTTCACGAATATAGGCACGATAACGTTGGAGCATCGAGTTGTTTACCGCCGCAAAGTTTGCTGTAGCTTGAATGTGCTGTATCGCGTTATTTATACTGTCTTGTAGCTGTTCAATGGTATTAATTTGTTCAGAATAAACACTGTTTTAATTTGTCCCACAAATAGAAGTCTAGAGGAATAAGATCTGAAGACCTTGCAGGTCACTGAACTGGGCCGTTTCTGCCTATCCATCTTTGACTAAAATTTTGATTCAACCGTCGAACGACATTTATACCAACATGTGGTGGTGCGTCATCGTGCTGGTGCCACATCCTATACCGCAAGTCTACAGGAACATTATTTAGGACATCTAGTTGATGTTCTAAGAATTCTAAATACGAATTAGCATTCAAATGTTGGGGCAAAACTTGAATAGGCAGTAATTGTCAGTTAAAAATGCCACATAAGATATTGACAGAAAATCTGCGTTAAAATGATCAAACTCTCATTGCATGTGAATTTTCTAATTACCAGATGTGATCATTGTGACGGTTGTTAGTGCCATCTCTGGTAAAATCGAATTCATCCGACCACAATACAAAATGGAAAAATCTGTATTTTAATTACATTGTTCCAGAAACTATTTATAAAAAACTCTGCGCTGCACTTCGTGGTCCAGCTGCAAGTGATGAACGCTTTTCTTGTGATATCGATGTAAAATTTCCCGATATAAAGTTTTGCAAACAAAATTATGAGATACTTGCAATTGTGTTGAAATCCGTTTAGTACTGGTGCTTAGTTCATAAAGCACAGCATCAATTATGTCTCCTTCCTTTTCAGTTGTAAGCTGTTGGTGAGGGCCTCCTCTACAACGTTTAGCAATTCTACATTCACGAAGTCTTAGAAATGGTTCCGAAAATACTCACCGAGATGGTTGACGTCTGTTGAACTACTTCAGTTGGTATTCGCGGCATGCCGTGAGAGCGTTTCCTTTACAAAATCTGCAAATAAAGATAATATCGGCGTATTCTTCATTTGTAAATTCCATTTCAAAATCAGTTCACACGCAATTAAGTGATGATAAACTGACAAGCTTATATTGATTTTTTCAATGGTAACCTGATACTTGGATAATTCTTCTTTCTTTGCAATTTTGCTTTATTGTTCGTTTTAACTTTTAACGCAATAATTTCTCCCCTCTAAGATAATTTGTTTATTTCAATTCATATTTATGTAATTGTTTGTTATTTCTTTGCAACATTTAAACTTAGGTATCTCGAAAACGAAGTAAAAAAGGGAAAAATTGTATTCTTCCACTTCGATTTAATTTTTAAAAATGTACATGAGCTTTCATTTTTCATCTCGAGTTACCAAACACCCTGTATGTAGATATTTTATACTGCATACAAATTACGTTAAATTTTATGACATTTATTCATCATTTAGATTTTTAATTATTTTCACAAAATTTAAATTATACACAACACAGGTGATTATAAATATTAATATATGAATATGTTTATCACAAACAATTTAACGCCCTGTTAAAGCGGTTTTATAAAAGTGAAAGTTATTTAAAAACTTTCATATTAAATAATACAAATGTATACATATTAAAAATGATGTCTATTAAGTAAAAACCTTGGTTTTATTTTAAAGAAATTATAAACTTACAGTATTAGCAGATCACTAGAAATTTTAAGCGAGAAAATAAAACTTTTTATTTTAAAAGGTAATTAACGTATTGGGTACTTATAATAATCGACAGAAAATTGTTCATCAATGATGCTCTAAAATAGTACGCATTCATTCGGCTTCGGTCAGTGGCTAAAGATGTATAGCCAACCAGCCATTTCTTGTTGAATACAGTAGACCAAATTAAAATACAGGGGCGGGCTGAAAACTTTGATTGAAAATCTTTCGAAAACTATGCAGTTTAGGCGCATAGTCTATCAGCGCTCTTTGTTGCGTATATTAAGATGTGTCTGCTGTTAAAGTAATGCACCGACTACCCTTTATAGTTGTAAAACCTGAATAGGGTAAACAGTACAGTTATTGGCCAGTCAAGCAAGTGCACTTAATTAAAAATTTATAGGTTATTTAAAAATGTGAATAAAAGCAAAATAAGGTAAGCACAATATTAATCTTTTACTTCCCATTTAAGATTAATGTAGGAAAATTGGTATAACTAATTGATAACTGAAGAATTAAATATAAAATAGACATATGCAAAAAAGCATAGCTATTGGCCACTATTTACAGTAATTGGACAGTTTGTAGACAGTAATTAGCTGTATTATTTATTTTGATATTAATTACAAAATATAATCAAACCACTTATATCAAGTAATTACAGAAATACGTAGCAAACATAGATAACATCATTTATCCTTGTTGTCTATGTAAAATTGATAGAGTTGGTCTACGTCGCCTTCGATCTCCTGTAAATTGTAACTCTGAATGTCAGCAAAATTATTTTCTGCTCGTGAGTTACATTCTACCGGTATGCTTTGAACGTCTTGGGTGTTATCATCCTGTAAATCGTCATCACTTAGCCCATCGATGTCCTCGAAACTTCCCTCTTGCAGGTAGCAGTTGTGACATAGAAAAGGATCCTTATCGTCTGCTTCCGGAATGTGTTATTGATGGGATTTCGGAACACACTTCGTGTGATACTCATTTTTGCAAGTATTACCAATGGTGTTGGGATTTTGACGATTACTAATAAGGCACTTAATTTGTGGTTTGGTCTTTTATCGACTGCTTTTGTGCTTTTGCTGCTTTTGCTGCTTTTGCCTCTTCACAATCTTTTTTTTCCTTTCCTTCTCTTGCGCTGCAGCCAATTTTGCCGTATTCTTTTGTTTCACCATGTTCTGATATTTGTTCGATGTTATTGCTGTTTGCCGCTTGCCTTTGCGTTTTAGTGATTCCGACCATTTCAAATAATCAGACATATTACCTAAGTTTCGCTGTATTTGGGTAACAGGTGAAAAACTTTTGCTAGAAATGGTTTGTGTATCCGCTACATTAAAAACATTATTTGTAACTAGTATATCTATGATTGCGTCGGCAGAATTTTGTACTTGCATTTCAGATATGGCACTGCTGTAAGATTGCGGTTCACTAGTCTGAGTTGAAAACTCCCCGTTATTTTCAATTTGAATTGACCTTTCCTCCACATTATCAACATTTGCTGTATATGGAGAAACTGTTTCATTATCTGGGGATTCGCAAGCGTTAAAATGTTTCCATAAGCGATATAACGTGAAGAAATTGTCACTATCGCACTGATTAACAATATTATCTATTGTTTTAAATCTGCCAGTTGTCTCCTCTGCAACTATTTTAACAAAAGTAGGATAACTCATTGTTACATTATTACTATTTTTATTAATTTGTACATTGGCTTCCCTTTGTGATCTACTGAGACACTTGCTATAATCCACCATATTGGGATCAAAGGGATACAGCCCGCAGGTTTTGAAACCATTTTGTAGTGTTTCTGACACCACACAATGCGTAATTACTTTATGTAGTATAGGTGAGAATGTTAATTTGGCAACGGCTTCACCTGGGTAAGCAACATGCCATTCTCTGACTGCATTTTGCCAGACCATTTTGATAGGTCTAAAAACCGCTACATTTGCAGGCTGGAGTAGGCAAGTAGCGTTGGGGTACAGTGATATTAGTTCAATGCCTAGTTAACAGCATAAAATACTTGTCATACGTGAGATGTGACTTATGACCATCAATGAACATGATTATCGGCAATTTCACTCCTTGTTGTACTAAGTAAAGATGAAGGGCATTAGCGATGTACTCGTAAAAGGTTTGTGCCGTCATCCATCCGTTGTCACTCCGACCAATACCCCAACTTTTTGAACACTCGCTGCAATTTTTTTCAGGATTCTTTGATATGAAAAAAGAACTAATGGGCAGCATGATTTACCATCGGCTGAAAAAGTGAACATTACCATAATGTTCTGTTTTGGTGATCCACGATCAACAGTATACACATTTTTGCAACCCCTTCGAGCAAGAACTTTCCCACTTTGTGGACATATCTGGAAACCCGTTTCATCACCATTAAACAATCGGGAAGGATCGTTGAGCACGTCATCTAGATGTTTCTCTTTAATATATTGGTGTATGTCACTAAACCACTTCCTAATATCCTTTTCTGACACACACTCATTAGCTGCACTAACAGACTCCGGAGTTCTTGTGATAATTTCTGGGTGTCTTTTCAGAAACCCTTTCATCCAACCTTGCCCGGGTTTGTTATCATTAAATGGATTTGGTCGTGGATGTTCCTCTAAAAACTGGCGGACACTAGAAATTATATCGTCTGTTTTCCGCGGAAAACCTTTCTGCCCCAATTCTGTTATCGAATTGACTATACTTTGTTTCTCTTCTTCACTTAATATTGGCGACGGTCCAAACGTCCTTTTGTGTCCCGGGTTTTTAATTTTAAATTGAAGGGTAGCACGTGGAATGGAGTATATTTTTGCGATGCTACAAAGTGATCCTACTCCATTTTAAATATCGCAAAGGGCTTTCTCTGCTCTATTAGGGCTGTAGCTTGGAACCTTCGGCATTTCTGAATAGAAAACAATACCAATTTATATAAATACAGTAATTGGCCATAAAATTCATACAGTTATTGCCTACGTCCAATAACTGCATAGAGATAATAGATCTAATTATTTAAGTTGATATTGTGTTAATATAACAAGGAGTCTAGTATGAAATAAATCCGTTATAATTTCAAGGAAAGCTAAAACACAGTTATTGGCCACCTTGGCCAATAATAGAATTCCGTCAATTTTAAATTCAGTAATTAGTCACCTGGTCCTTAAATCATTAAGATGAGCAAACATGCAGTTAATATTTACAAATATTTTCAATATACCTTTGAAAACTTTAGAAACTGAACTTACAACGACTCTTTTCACAATATATATATTTTTAAGGTTAAGTAAAATACAACACACCTTAAGGAAATCACAAGTTTTTCCTGACTAACTCAACATGTGACAAACATGCAAATAAATTCAAAACTTTAGTGCCACCTATTGATTAGCAGAGCAACTAGTGAGACTTAGGTTACTGTTACTATATTTTAGTAACAAATAACTGGGCAGATTACTATATGTCATCTAACATCTTAAACAGAAGGTTTTAGTCCAAAGTGGCCAGTTACTGTATACTGGCCAATAACTGTACAGTTTACCCTAACTGTTTATAAAATCAATATCATTAATTGGAGTTGTGGAATTATTATTTAATCCGTTTAATTTTTAAAATTTTAATCTTGTTACTGCCTCCTAATAATTAAAATATATAAAAGGATCATATTTGAAGATGCTTGTATATACCGAAACATGTTAATGGTTTTTATTTAAATTTCATTTGAAAATTGCGCGGGCAAAATTTCTTTATTTTATTTGTCTATGTTTACTGCAAATATTAGAAAAAATGGTATTTAAAATAAATTTGCATGGGATTTTATATTAACGGTTTCCAAAGACTAGATCTGCAAAAAGGCATTTTATACGAATATATTAGTCAAAATGTTTTCTTCGCAAGAAAACTGTTTTCTTTAAAAAAATTTAAAGGAAAGTGACTATTGTCTATGGAACATGAGTATGTAGATATTTCTCAATATTGTATGGCATCTAGATGTACAACTGTATAGAGAACTAAAATAACTATCCATTATAACTTCATAATTGAACTAAACTCTGACAGAACAGAAAATAATAAATTCAAAACAGATTGTAGTATTAAGAGTTAGCTCATATCTCTCCCCCTTTTCTTCGTGACGTTCGAACATACGACATAAGATATCTTATCAGGCATTTTCCTCCAATTTCTTTGCGGTAGATGTTTGAACTGGGTTATATCTCTATATTTTAAATCTACATATTTATATTGCAAATAGTCCCACTTGCAATAATCTATTTTATTAAGATCTGACGATTAGGAGAGCCTAAAATTCTCCTTCCAAGAGCTTTATGACTATGAACCGGCGCAGAACTTTGATGAAGTCTATAACTGAAATCTGTATACAATTTCAATCAAAACGTGGTAAATATAACATTCTTGCTTTATCTTGACGCCCCTTTCAATAAAGAGAAATGACAATGCCTTTCTTCAGTATAACTCCCTAGGCTGTTATTCTGAACATATGGTTTGTCTTTAGGTACATCAGCTATTAATGTTGCTTATAAGGGACCATTTTGTTGTAACAAAAAGATTGGGCAAGACCGTTTAGCAATGAGTTGCATTTTTGTAGTCCTGCTAGCTTTTGATGTTCCGTTGAGCCATGAATTTGTTTTTCTGTTAAATTTTATCTTTAAATACTTCTTTAACATAGGATGGGTAGAATTAAAACCTATTTAGAGGTGTTAGTAAGATATTATACATTTTACAATTCCTTCTAGCACGTTCTCATATAACTTTTCTCATTCGAAAGATTCTTACACTTCTAGCTCGGCTATTGTTCTGTACCTGTACCTACGTAGTGCACGTTAAATCAGCCTACGGTTCACTTCTAAACTTTTCAGAATTCATTCGATTTTAAAAATCCTCCTTCCTAGTAAATGCAATCGCAACCACGTGATGAAATTTTCATTTAACGTTTCAAGGCAAAAAATTCTGTACGGCAATGGAATAACCTTTGATCGACGCTACACATGATTTATTATGTTTATTGTATTTAAAATTACATAACATGAAACTGACAGAACGGTTAATCTAGGACACGTTATAAATTAGAAGTTCCAATATATATACTTAAATATTTGAATGGAATAAATTTTTCGTATTGCGAATTAACTTGACAGTGTTTTAAATGTAGATACCTTATAGAAATCCACATGTGTGTTTGAGAGACTCTATGGGCAAAATTTCAGTGTAACGACGATCAGCGAAAAATAGCATACATGGAAACTGCTTCGTTGTTAGATGATACAAGGCTTTCAAGGACGGAAGAGCTGTCGTTGAGTATGAACAGAGCTCCCGGCGTCCTTCAATGTCATGGACCGATGCACATGCGGTTACATCGGTTCTTGATGCTCCTCTGCATTTTTGTCCGTAACGCTCCTTAAACACCAGGATGTACTTTTGTAACTACCACGACTCCTAATTTCTTCACGAACTCTGCTAGGGAGAATAAAAAATTATTTTGATTGTTGTTTAGACGTACTTCGCACTATTGGTGCGATTTTTGATTAAAATATCGCTAGATGCGTTTCTTTGACGCCTAAAGAAAGGCAAAACGTACTAGGAGATTCTTGCGATATTTTAAACCAAGATCCCTACTTCCCCTTGCATTACTGTTACAATTATTTAAGAGTTTTATGTTATTAAGAAAACGATTCAGTTTTTAGGTATTTATATGTATTATTTTATTCATATTTCATCTATCAAAGCAGTTGGCATCGACTCCGATCGTATTTTGATTTGCCATCTTAGTTGGCAGAGCCTTTAAATTGCAAGCGCGGTCAGCCGCATACCGGTTGCGGTATATTACATTTGAGTTCACACATTGTATTTGGATGTGCTGCTGGTAGCGTTTTACTGTGTTCCTAATGCGATATTTGCCTTAGAATACATTTAAAATATTTATGCATAATATAGTAACTTCTGTAATCAAAAATTTGCACTGCTGATAAACGCATACATATAATGAGTACATTAATGTATTTACTATACTAAGACGAAATTTACGAAAAAGAGAGTAATTTCAGATACAGTGTACTGACCAATATATTCCTTAAAATTTATAGAAGAGATGAAAACTGACTATGTACGAGGGACGTTTTAATAGAGACCGGACTTTTTTAATAACACAACAACTTTGACGCGTCACGCTACCATTGCGACTAGTTGAGTTTCAACAGTTGACATAAACACATGCACTAACCTCTCGTATGATTTTTAAAGAAGTGAAAATTTTAATTCATGAAAAATAACGTTTTGTGTTATAATTTGTGTAAAATCTCGACAGAGATATATAATATGATTCAACAAACATATGGGGGACAGACTGCATATCAAAATGCAATGCTATAAACGGTTCGATGATCTTAAAAGCAGACAGAACATCGACCGATAAAAATCGCAGACCTAGACGACATTTTGCGTCAACAAGCGATGTTAACATCGATGCAGTTCGTGTTATGACTCATAAAAATGCCTGTTTAAACACCTAAGTGGTGACTGAAAATATAAACATCATTATAGAATCCTGATACGCAATTTTAACAAAAAACTTGACAAACAACGGCAAAATTCGTTCTACGTTTGTTAACATCAGTCAGGCGTTACTTGACCGTGTCAATGTCAACGAAAACTTCTTGAATAAGACGGTAACAGGGGATGAACCTAGGGTTTAATGCTAAAACATTGAAACCAAGATGCGATTATAGCAATGGATAGGTGACGTTGGTCGTTTTTTTGACTGGAAATGTTAAGTCTATTATGATGTAATTTGACGTAGTCAGATATTTGAATGTTGTATGCAGGAAAAGTCCTGCGTTATGGATACACTTGCAATTATCTGGCAAAACACTAGACAACCATCCTGCTCCACCTACTCTACCCTCCAGACTCGGACCCAGCAGACGTTTTCCTGTATCTTATATAAAAGTTAACCTTGAAAGAAAAATACTATTCAACAGCTGTGTACCATTCCCAAAAGCCTGTTTCAGAAACCACTTTAAAAATTGAAGGAACATTAAGAGCGATGTATTTCCAGCAGATGGAACAAGCATAAATAAAGTTGTAGTTACATTAATAAAGTTTGCATTACAAAAGTTCGGTCTCTTATTTGAACACACCGCGTAGGTAAATTTAATTGTTGAGTAATATAAGCTTATAAAACTAACATTCTGAAAATTAGTTTCCTAATTTTATTTTAAAATGCTAATTTCTAATTATTTTAAAGAAAAAGGTAAACATTTCTTTCTGATAACAAAATTGGACTTATGAGACACTAATTATTTTTTTAATGATAAAGTCAAGTGACACAGCCAAATAAAAAACGATAAAATTGTGTTGTTAAATTTTTACACATCAAATTATTGTTGTATATACTAAGATAGTATTTCTTAATCGGACAATGATAAGATATCAGAGATAAATGATAGACGTCAAGTTTAAATCAGTATCTATGACGTGCACTTTTACTTCATATTTATTTAGAAATTATTCTGAACAAAAACGTTGTCTCCAGTTTTAAAGGATTACAGTTTTTGTTTGTGATGCTTTTATTCTAATTAGTACAGATATTTAATTATTTAGACGAGTGGTTGCATTTAGCGTTTTTACAAAGTACATAGGTATATTTATTAAACAAAATTTGCACTTTAGTATTTAAAAACATAAAATTTAAAAACAATTATACAAAGGTATGGTGCAATTAAAACGTATTTACATATTCAGTATTTCATTACATCATTTTGTTCTAATTATAAATTAAAATAGTGGAAAATTTCCTAGGTACACACTTTCAGAGTTAATGAAGGTAGTTATTGAACGTTTTCTCTTGTTATGTTTCCTTACAAAAATTGTATTGGTAGATTTTCGAAATATTCGTCGACAGCAACTTTATATTCTTTATCTCAAACAAATCGCGTGCCTTGAAAATATCTTTTCATGCAGTTAAGAGACATTTTATGGCATCAAGTCCGAAGTATAAAACAAAGAATATTGTTCTCGTCGAAAATTTTTGATGTCGAAATTTTAGAGGAAAGACACGTTTTTGGATACCCTGAGTCTGAAAATCATGTTTTTAAAAATTGGCCTGTCTGTGTGTGCGCCTGTGACACGATATCTCAAAAACGAAAAGTCGTAGATAAACAAAATTTTGCATTTAGGTTTTTATCCATCCGTCTACGCGACTGCAGAAATTTCATTAAAATCGTATAACCGAAAGTGCCACTTTACTCTTTTCATTTTTTGGTTTGCGCGATTTTCTCGAAATCAGCTCTAACAAGTTTTTTAAATTTATAATAATTCTTAAATATTTAATGCCCTTTCATATAATCTAGGCGGTTTCTTAGAAAATTCTCCCTAAATCGATTAACTGGAAATACGTTTACCGTTAATTCTAAATAAATGAAAATTTATATTTGAGATCATAACTGCCTTTGTATGCAAAATTAATAATTTAATTAAAATCAAATAACCGCAAGTACCACGTTATTTTTGCCGTTTTTAGAAATTTTCTGAATTTTTCGTTTTTTAGAAGTTGCTTGAAATTGGCTCTAACAATTTCTTTACACATAGTATACCTTTTAGGTATTTAATTCCGTTTTATGTGAACTAAGCGGTTTCTCTAATAAATTTTCGAAAATCGACTAACCGAAAGTACTTAAAGTAATAATTGCGAACAACATATCCCAAAAACTAAACATCATATAAAAATGAAATTTTACATTTCAGTTTCTTATCTGCCTTCCATGAGATGGCAAGAATTTAGTTAAAATCTGATGACTGGAAGTACCACTTTATTCTTCCAATTTTTAAGTTTTTTGCGATTTTTTCGAAAACGGCTATAACAATTTTTTGAAAACTTACTACAGTTATTATGCTTTTGATGCTATTTTATACGAATTTAATGGTTTCTCTGAAAAAATGCGCTGAAATGAGTGTCGGCGTTTTTCATGGATGGGTAACCGTTTTAATTATCGTTGTCAAAGTAAACGTAAATAATATTTTAATCATTTGTGGACATTAACTGTATATCTATATTTATAAGAGAAGGTCGTGTGTTGTCTCACAGCAGATTTTTTGCGGCAATCCGGGTAAGTGTCGCATAAATAACTTGCACTACACTTATCTTCCAAATAAACTCTATATATATAAGGGTTTAAAACGTAAACCAAAGTTTTTTTTACTACAGAATAATATAAAAAATAAAAACATGGTACGTTACTTGATTTTACAAATAGAAAGACAGAATCCATTAAATCAATATATAATTGTTAAAAGAAATTCTGCTAAAACATGGAGGGTAGCGTTCTTTACCTGCTTTATAGGGATTGATTATACTTTATAATTTGGCCAATTTTGTGCAAAAGCAAAAACTTCGTAATTTTTCAATTTTAAACATTAAATCTAATTTCTTTGTACGTGATTGTTGACTTGGTTTATTCAGTAAATTTTGTTTGCCTTAAGAAGTGTAGGATGGTGGTTTAATGAACAAAGAGTCGAGACATGTATATAGATTTTTAAATGTTTATTCAAACTACGGAAAATTACGTCAAACATAACTACAAACAATTAACTATACAAGAATTCGCGTTAAGTATTTCATAAATTAACGTGAAAATATTTCAAGAACAGCATTAATCGTTTATTTCCAAATCATTATATAATTGTTTGAACTTACCCTAGACATTTTAGTACGTGTAACAGATTAAAGCTCACTCAGTTACAAAATTTATTAAATGTTTTACAATAGTAATGGTAACAATATAATTTAATTGATATAAAATAAAAACTCGAGTAATCAAACCAATTAACAATTTAAAATTTAATTTCAATACAAATATTTTAAAGATTTATTTTTTGATTTACTTAAATAAGTTAATATAGGAAATGCCCATGATGGAAAGTTCGTTAAAGTATCAATCATTCACTGTAAGATGAAAATTGTATATTACAAATAGGTGTGGCATTGGTTGCTTCCTCTGTTAGGTTATGAAGTATCTGTTTCAATCTTCATTGTAGTACTCTTCGCTGTGTTTGTCACTTGTATTTTTGTTGAAGATGGTAAACTGTTTACAATTTTTACACAAACATTTTATTATTTTTAATATATGTATAACTTGTATTTCGTAACCACTCAACTTGTTTCTAAATTAAACATGATGTTCTCTTTCTATCTATTTTCATTACGATTTCATAATCGTGACTTTGGCTTGTTTAAACGGCAAACCTTATTCCCTATACGTCAAGTATTACTAATGGTTAGATTATAATATTTCTTTAATCTTTAAACTTGTAGGAAGGCTTCTTTCTTAATACACAATTCTATTTAATATTCCTAAACTATTTATACAATTTAATTCATTATTAAAATACACAATTTTTTATATTTTATGTGAATCGAATCTCTATTTTGGGACAAATTAGGATACAATTAACAGTATCCAATATTTTAATAAATTTATTTTCATATTACCCTCTCATAACTTTAGCGCATTTAAGCCACCGGTTCTGCAACGACTTTATATCTTTAGAAAAACGCGATCCTTTTTGGTGTTTAAAATAAACATTGGTACCCCCTTTGAACTGATTTTCGTCGCCAAGATGACGTCCTCTAAGGTATTCTCCCAAATTTCTAACTAAAAATAATTTGAACGAAGCCAAAACTGGACCATACGGCAGGTAGCCCAGTTGACACTGTTATACTCACAAAGAATGACTTGGACACTGACTGGTTTTGGAAAGAATGAGTATATTGTAATCTCCCAAACCGAGATGTTTTTCGTTCATAGTCTTAGGTAATTTTTTATATATTGTAGCAGATGATTTGGGAATATTGTTTTTCTGCAAGTATCAGGTGTTGTTGAAAAATCTTCATGACTCTATAAAAACTGTTTAAAGCTATATTTTAGCTTAAAATCTATTAGAACATTGTTTACATGAAAACAAAAACTAGCCATCTTTGTTTAAAATGTATATAAATGCGAGTAAAACATTTTATGTATATCAGTACTTCATTGCTAGTAAGTAAATGATTAGATTCATATTCCAATAAATTAAAATTACTTAATTTACACAGACATTTAATTTTTCAATAAAATTAGCGAGAAAACATAGTTGATTTTCTTAAGTATTTAGTTAAAATTACTATTAAGAAAAATCACTACTACTCATTGTGCATTAATGAATCTTTGAATTATATTAAAAGAATCTAGTTGTCGTATTATGATAAATTTAAACAATGTAGAATAAACAAACTTAATGCTTATACTTCTCGACAAAAATGAACAAAGAACGCGGGATCAAGTTTTCTGCGCAGTTATAGAATGCATAAATTGTGTTTTATTATTTGGACTGTCTTTACCATCGTCTTCATCATCATTCTTGATAAAGATTTAATTGAACTATCACATAATATCCAGGAAGGAAAAGTCCCATGGCTAACTCATGAAAACTAAGAACAAAGTTAATTAAATAAAATAATAGCTTAACTTTAGAAGTCATGATATATCAAATTTAAATATAAAATGTGATGCATTTTACTTAACTAAATGAATTCCTAAATACAAAAAAATAGATGTAAATATAATAAAGGTGTACACTTGAACACCACTAGAAAGTAGAAATCACTATGCACCGTATCTAAAATAATGTACCCTGACAAACGTACCGAAACTGATATCTACACGAATTATAATACCGAAACTTAAGATTTCACTTCACGTGAAATCAAAAACTAGTTACGCAAAACTCCTCTAATAAAAATCTAAGAATAGAAATGTAAAACAAATAAAACCAACATATTTAAATAACTGCAAAGAATAAATTAAATGCATTAAAATTAAAAGATCAGAAAATAATATTTCAAAATGTTAATAAATGTATTAAAATTCATATTATGTATATTAGTTGAATGTGAAGATCATTAGTTGCGTTCAAAAAATATTTACAAATTAAAATCTCATTAAATTAAAATTACACTGAAAGAAGTCCACTGACCAAAGTGTTTGGTTACATTTTAGAACACAATAATGCGATCTTAGTAAAGAACAAACAAAATTTCAGGGAAAACATGAGAAAGCCGGAGAATATTACTAACTTTTTAAAATCAGAACCTTTTTACAATGATTGGTGTCACCCCACTTCCAAAAGTTAGTTGATCAACTCATATCTTCTTAAATCTGCTAATCTACCTCTTTATGAATATTTTGGATATTTGTAGGCATTTGAATATTGTCCTGATGCAAAATAAAGACCTCGCAACGATTGTTATCAGATGTACCCATTGTTGGAAATGTCAATCTTTAACAACCAGGGCTTGTTACGTGCCAAACAAATAAGAGAATATTTATAAATTTTGTTTTCATCCTATTTAATATCAAAATGAATTTGACTTGATTTTAAATAATTATGAATTAGTGAACCTTAACTCTTTCAAGTGCTTTAATATAGTTCTTCATGTATGCATAAACACATTTACTTACAACTCCGCAATAAGGCTTTTAGCGACCTAGAAATTCTGTAAAACCTAAAAATGTCAGGAAATATAATCTCTAGTTAGGATATTTTTAAAAATCTAGTGTGACACAATATACGAGTTTCTCTTACCTACTTAAAATTTAATTTTATATTCTCGACATTATCTAAAATAACTAATATTTTACAGGCGTAACATAAAATGTATCAAATAAATTAAAGCGAGATTTTAAAACACGTAACGTTCTATTAAAAGCACTTATTCCACCTCTTATCAACCTTTAGAATATCGTCCTGGAAGAAACTTTTTGATTTTACACGTACATCACTTGCATTACCTCAACGACATCATAATTTAACGTTTATTTTCTCACAGCAACTTAAAATGACTGTCACTATTTACTGTTTTGGCTTCAAAAGTAAACCCTTCATATTCCAAAATACTGCCATCATCAAATTTCTCACATTAGCGTGAGTTTTGAATTTCATGTTCTGGACGAAGCCAAATGTTTTCAAATTATACTTTATCGTTTAATTTCGGGCTTGAACTAGTGGACCCATGTCTCGCTAACAATTATTATGCGAATCATAAACGCATATACTTTATTCTCATGTTTTCAATGAATTTTCGAAATTTCCAACCAATGCCGTTTATGTGTGCCCTGCCTTATAAAAATTTAGTGAGCAGTAACAATCTTCCCACTTTTAGTCCATTAACAGAAAGACTATATGGACAGAAGGACAAAATTCAGAGGCTTGTCAAGAGGTAAACTAAATACATAGAAAAGAAGAGATTGTGCAGGAAATTTTTTTTGGTAATAAAGGCTTTAATTATTTAAAGCTTCGATTTAAATTTTGACTTTCCCTTGTATCCACAATGGAACCCTAAAATTTGTCAACTCTGAAACAAAAATATTGTAACAAAAATTAGAAACAGTAAATGGAAAATTCTAGAATTATCTAGAATGTTTTCTTTGTAATAAAATAGATGATGTAATCCACAAATGA
>JAHWXV010749744.1:0-14331 GCA_024586415.1 Phrixothrix hirtus | reverse complement strand
AATAATATAATGAGAAATTGGGCGTATTCATAATTAATCTAATAATTTAAAATGTCTTCACCCAAATTTGGGTGAAGACATTTTAAATTATTAGATTAACCATTTTTAACATTAAGAATTTAAATATATAATAAAACAGATGTACTATTGTATTTAAAATAAAGGAGTTGATGGTAAACTTCGGAATATCTTACTCAAGTGTAACAGACAATGTGCTGGCCCAGAATTATGATATGCCCTAGCCTTCGGTGTGCAAAATAATGAAGCAACTGTTGCGATCTAAGTCGTAGAGAGTATAACTTACGTAAGTTTTGGAAACCACTGATTAGAAATCGTGATCAGGGACGAAATAGCTTTCCACGTCATAATACATAATACATAGGGTGAGGAATTCCAGCTGAGATAACGTACATGAATGGTAATCGCTAACGCAAATATTTTTTTGTTTTAAGCTCTCCCCAAATCTACTGTTACTTCCTTTTTGAAGAGGCGCCTTTAAATGGTATTTCATACATGAACATGTTTGAGAAACATTAAAACGACGACTATACTAAGATATGGACAAAGGACTTATTTTTTTAGCAAGATGACACGCCACCATATTTCTATCATGACATTCCATCATACTTCAGTTGCATAGTAGAGGCTTGGATTAAGCGTAATGGAACAATATCCCAATGAATACTTCATGAAAGTGTTAACATAGTGTGAGATCAGATAAGGTAAGAATTGGCAATCATATATGCAGACATAACGCTTTAGGTCGTGTAGAGGGGCATCTACTGGGTTACCCGATGAGCTCATATTGAATATTTATTACAAAACTCTGTACATTTTTTACTTTCTTCATAATTTAGTGTTATTTTTGTATAAATAATTTATAGGTGCAGGTTTTCTAATTCAATGAGGATATGACGTCATAGTTTGTAATTTAGTGCTTACACCTTAAACATTAGGTTAAAACGAATTGGTGTTTATTTATTATATTTCATGTATAAAGATTAGAAACACGGACAATAGCCTTTTTTAATTGAAAGATTATTTTTACATAATTTGGGATTGAGGACATGACAACGTTGCATTATGTTGCTAAATAATGCTTCTCTGACATCACCATTACAATAAAAAGCCTATACCTTGTCATTTCAATGCATCTGAAAATTTCACTGCTGAAAGGAAAGGAATGTCGGAACGAATAAATTTATATTTCAGGGTTAAATCGATTTCAAAAGAGCATTTACTAGTGAATATTAATGAAAAATAAGTTTAGTTAGAACGTATCTTTTATATTTTAATCTTTAGGTTCTTAATTGAATTATGTGGTAAAATTACAATGTCAAACACTAGCGAAAATAATTTCAAACTAAAATTTAAGTGTATATATAGCACATTTACTCACGTTCACGGTTCATTTAAAGACAAAGGGCTTTTATCTACTTTGTGGCAAGTTAAACTTCTTTATAAGTAAGAGATATGTGTATAGAACCTTTATAATTAAGCGTCAATCATAATTAAAACAGGATATGCAGCACCTGCTACGAAATTGTTCCTACGTCCTGTAATATTACATTTATCATAGAGTATTGTGGTTCTATTCTAACAACCCACCTTAATTCATCAACGGTTGTTGAAACTGTTTTAGTGGCTAAAATACGCATACGATAGATTTCTTGTTTATAAAAGGTAATCAGTTATCAATATTTCGACGAAAATAGTATTTTACAAATTAGTTTGCAACACAAGAAACTATCAGAAAGTTTTACAAAGTTACATAGTTATCTATATAAGTAAACTTAAAACCTAAAGGGAAATAAGATCTGTATAACTTTACAACTTTGAATATTAATAGTAAATTAGTTTGTTTTATATTTGTTAAATGAATTCTTTGTGTTTCAATTGAAAAAGTTTTCACATAAAACTTTGCTATAAAGTTTACTGCTGCAGTCAACTAAAGCTTATAAGAAACAGATATGCTATCGTTTAAATTTGCAACTAGTGCAGACTATGACTATTATATAATTTTAATGGGTATTTTAAACACATCCATCAAAAAGACGGTTCGCAAATAACATTTATGTCAATCTAAAATATGATGGGTCGTTTTTATATTCCCAGAAGAGTCCTGAAAACAAAAGACTAGAACAAGAACAAAAATTTATTTTTCAATATAGTTTCCTTGCTTTTGAAAACAAGTTTTACACATTTGAATAACAACTTGAATCTATTATAAAAATACTCTTCTGTCTTATCCGCAAAATGGCATTCACGCTTCCTAAATTTTGTTCCCCATAGAATTTTTTTATATTTAAAAGCAGAAAATAGTTACAGGAGACCAAAACTTGACTGTAAAGTGAATGATCGATTTCTACTCCACCACATTTAGAGATGGCAGGTTTTGAAACTCTTGACTTGTGCACTGGTGCATTGTCGTGAAGCAACATTACACCTTTTGTCAGTTTTCCTTACCTTTATACTTTGATTGACTCTCTGAGGTGATGCATTAGGCTCGCATAATACTCTCCTGTTACTGTGCTACTCTTATTTAGATATTCAATGACTAAGTTTCCTTAACTATCCCAAAAACTGTTGCAACTATTTTTCCCGAAGAAGGGGTGACTTTAAACTCCTTGGGATGGTTGGAACACATAATATTCCACTGAATCGGTTCTTGTTTCGATTCAAGATCAAAACAATGGATCCAAGTTTCATTTGTCGTGCGTCAAAAAATGTTCACATGTCTCTATTCGGACACACAAGGCATTCGGGTAGAATTCTGAAAACCGTGATTTCTGAAACTCCTAATAATGCTGTTAATTTACGTTTCTTTATTCTTGCATCCTGTTGTACCAAACACTTGGTTTTTTCAATAACATCCGAAGTGATTACGTCAACACGGCGCGGCGCGGCGGCCTGGACGGGCACATCATCCAATGATGTTTGATCATGTTTAAACAATTTTCACCATCCGCAAATAGTTGATTTAAGAGGATGATAATCTCCACGTACAGAAAAAAATTCTTCAAGAGCAATTTTTCGAGTTTTCCCTTGTTTTGTAACGTATTTTGCTATATTCAGATAATAGAACTAATATTGCAGCAACTGTTTTGTAACTTACCACACACTTGCCAGGGCATATGTAATTAAAAAACGTAATAATGACAAATTGCAAACAAATTAAAAACTGCCTAGTCCGGGAATATAAAAATTGCCCCTAGCAAGCGTAATATAATGTATAAGCCGAAGCGAAATTTAAAAGAAGTGGAAATTATGGTTATTAAACTTTCTGAAAAATCAAGTAATATTTTAAAGTTACAAATTTCAAACATTCGTTTGGCTGTATCTAAAAAACTGCTGTACGTTCCGCAACGACCAAAACTCTCCATAGATGTGACCGCATATATTTCAAATCTTATTTCACTACTATAAATAGCAGAATCTAGTTTTGTTTATTTATTGAACAAGTTCATTTTTCTAATACGGTTACTGTTTCAGAGAAACGCTCTCCTTTACATCAGTGTCTATACTAGGTACAACACAATTATAAGTGCTTATGAAATAAATAAAAATCCTAATATAAATAAAAAATTAATTAAAGTACAAATATTAAACTAAAGTGAAGTAGTTTCTTGAAAAAAATGGAACAGTCACACTGTATAAGCTTTGTATAAAATTCAAAGATAAAAAATGCAACTATAACAAAATGCGGATAATTTTGAATTTAATAAATTAGAAAAAATGTTGATCAACGACACTAACAGGATTGGAATCTGCTTTATCGTTTATGGAATTAATAGTTTTTAATAGCCCAGAAAACAGTAATACAAGAAATGTAAAGACGTTTTTCAGATAGATCCCTTAAAGCGTTCTCCCTGCTAAATGTAAACAAGCAGTTGAATGAATCTTATATACATACTAAGGGATTTAAACGACAGGTAGTAAAGGTTTTGTCTTTACTTCGTTATAAAAAATTTTATTAGAATTATAGATTTTAAAACATTCAACTACGTTTCAAATTTTTGATCTGATGTTATCTTAGTTTATTGACAATATATCTTCCTTCTTGTTAATTTCCCTTTTTCCAGTTAAGACTTATGAATTTATTTTCAAGCCACAAGGTATTCTACTTAGGTATATTCAATTATAAATGTATTAAAACTGCTGGGACCTTACATTGTGGAATTTGGCTTAATTTCTTTATAAATGCGCCTTCGAACAACTTGGTTTAAAACATTTCCCGTTCTTATAAATTTGAAATTAATAATTTACTTTAGCGTTACTGTTCCGTAAACGTTATATTCACACCGGGTACTAATCATCTGCAATTTATTTCACTTACTAGAGTATACTTTAGGTAACTCTATATTTGTTGGAATTTACATTTTATTGTCAAAGAATCTTTCTCAAACCTGTCACGATTGGTTAAATCCATCACCGTGTTCGACGATCTAAGGTGTTGATGTTTGCGTTGTTCTGGTTTTTATCAACTTTGTGGCATTCCGTTTCTGTTGTTTAGTTGACCAATCAAACGTCTCCAATTTAAGCTATTAGTTTGTATTTTTGGTGGTAGGAAACCGTTAAAAACCCATTACTTGGCGGTGTCCTGTTTCGCAACCTTCCACTGGATTTTACTGCTTGGATCTTATGTAATTTATACCGCAATTTCGGAGGTAGATTCGATTTTTTTATATTTTATTACAACCAAAGACCTTTCCTTGTAGAAATTTTTATTTCGTACAATTAGTTTTGTGTCCCTTCGGTTTTTAGTTTGATTTTTACCACTATAACATTGTATTCCCATATCACGGTTTATAACGGTACACTTATTAAAAATTATTTTTAGAGTCTGAGAGACTTCGTTTTAAACTTAGAAATACTGTTAGGGTATTTTTATTTACAATAACTTTAGAAATTTGAAATAGGTGTTAGCTTATTTCAAATTTCCAATTCGAGAACAGAGTACAATTTTATTGTTAATTACGAGGGTCTAACAATGGGGTAAGTCAATTATTGATGTTCCTAAAGGTTAAACGTTGGTTTGTGTATCTTTAAGTTTTGTTGTTATCTTAGAATTCAATTTACATGTGAAATAGAATTTGATAATTATATTAAGGTAGTTTTCTTGACTTCATTTTACTTAAAACAGATATCAACCTTAAACTAGGATGGTATCGTACGCCATTTAATTCTAATAAGTTCAGTAATTATTTTTCTTTTTGCTCTAAACAATATAAAATTGAAATTAACTAAGGTTTAAAAAATATTATAATTAAAACTTCATGTTCTGATTTCTTAGATGGCAACACAATTATCTTAAAAAACATTTTCTTAGAGAAGAAAGGCCGGCGCGGCGCTCCTTTCTAAATAAAATTATTTTTTCAAATTCTACAGAGTACTATTATTTCCCAAAATTCCAAACTTAAACAGTATGTAATGTATGGAATCTTTATTTACATATGTAAATTAACTAAGCATAATGTTGTTATTTCGACAATATCCCATTAATGTGTTGTTTCTAGTATGTTCGTTATAAAGAGGTGGCTGATTCCATACCTAAATTGTTAAACAATAACCTTGTTTATAGGATTACTAACAATACATGTAGTTTTAACTAAAATTTTAGACGAAAAAAATACTTTCTCTTTTATGTCGTATAGTGTAGAAAAAAGTAAAAAGGTGCACATTTACAAAAATTTTCCTCTAAAATTAAATCTTTCACTTCACCACTTCTTGACATATGTATGATTCATCTTTATAGTATTCATGCCTTCTAAAACCAATTTAAAGCAAATGTGATTTTCTGTTAAAGGAGCAGAAATTTTTATTAACAATTTATTTAAGATTTTAAATTAAATTTTACTTTTACTAAGGTTTTAAAATTAACGAATTAAATTGTAGCCTAATATCCTGAAGAAGCATAAAATCTATGTTCGAAATACCGAAAACAAATAAAATATAAAATACTTAAAATTTTTTGACCTAACAAAGGACCCAATGTTATTAAAATTTTAACACGAATTAACGATTGAATTTAGAAATATAACTAAGAAAAACCCTTATCACGTTCAGATTTTAATTACGTAAATATCAAGAAATGTGTATTTCTCCATCATGTTCCTTTGATAAAACAAGTATTTGATTGTACCTTACTGCTAAAGGATACACTTTTTGTTGCTAATTATTGAAACAATGAAACCTTTATTTTTATGTTATAAAAGGGAGACTAGTTTGTCTTTTAATGATTGCAGATATCTTAATTTCCATTCCAATTCTCGCACATTATTTATTTCGAACTTCGCATTTTCTATTTTAATAATATCCATGTTAATTCAGTATTATTAAACATTTTCTGATTTACAAAATTCATTATTACCCTTAATAGTGTTTAACTATACACGTCCATGGATGTTTAAGGAATTTTGAGTTAACTTCTATCATTCGTATTGTAATAATAGTAGATTTGGAAATCTTCCTAACCATGTTTAAAACTTGCTGAGTTTTGTAATTTAATAATGTGAAATTAAATTACCGCACTGAATTGCTGTTTATAAAAAATCACCGCAACAATTTTGCAGGTAAGCTTAACGTTTAATATATTTCCTAATTATTTCAAATTTCGATATTTCATAATTTCAGTTGTAAAATTCTTTTAGCGATTTTTATTTTCCTAGAATTAATCTGGTCGCTCCTAATATCAACCATCGTTTTAATTGGTTAAGTTACATCAATTCATATCGAGGCTGGATCCTTTATACCAGAAGTTAGAATTTGTTATCAACGTAACATATTGAATTAAAGAAATCGCCATTTGCTTTATCCAGGCAGTGTATTGTTGGTAGCCTACTTTTTAGAAAATGTTACTAAGACTATTTAAGCATTAAAGCATTTAAATTTTCGATTGTCGGCGAATATTTTAGGTATTATCAATATTCAACACTGCCAACGGTATGCTTTCATTGAATATTATTAGCCATTTATATCTTCCTAACTTAAGGTTTAAATTGAAGTATTTGCCACATTAACAACTGAAATAACCTCACTCATATAGCGATGAGGATTCTGGACGCTTTAAATTGATGTTACAGCTGTTTGATTTTATGAAGCAAAACCAAAAAATACATTCCGTGACTTTATTACAATTCCTTAACCAAATGCTGCAAAATTTTGATGACCGCAACATAATTTACAGAAATGACAGTCCTCCTCACTTAGATGGGTACTCAAACAGGACAGACCAGAGTCCTTGCATGAAGCGTGACACTTTTTAAGGGCAATGCTAGTTGTGGGGTTATTATCCGTGCTACTTTTATAGATATAATGAAATAGCTTGATTTTAGTAACATGAAAACTCAATTTGCCCAGTAAACATAGATCGTGAGAGAAGCTTTTGCTACGGGAATGTAAATTTTATGAGAAAAAAGCGCATGTAAAGTCAATTAAAGTAAAACATCTTCCATACTCAAAATGTAAGGAAGCGTTTGAAGGAGTGTCACCACTAGGAGACTATTCCTTTAATTATTTTATTCCACTTAAGAATTTTCACGAATCAATGTTTATGTTTTTAAAAATAAAATCCTTTCAATTGAAAAGTAACCTCTATTAGTCCTGCCCTTCCTTCGTAATTTTACTTGATTTTTCTAATTTAATTTATGGAATTCAATCATTGGCTTTTCATTACAAAGGAAAGACGAGAGAACATCGGTTTAGCTTCAATAATAACGAGTTTTAGTTTTGATTTGATTTTAATTATTTTAAGTGAATAATCACAATTATTACATATAAAGAAATATCTAAACCGGAAACACATTTAATTTTACGTAAATATCTAAGAATAAATACAACTTCTAAATAGGCTAAACGTAAAGACATTAACAATAGACTTTATCTTTATCCATAGTTTTACTAAAATTACCGTTATACAATTTTTGAATAAAGAATGCAATGGTTAGAATTGTCTTTATTTTAAAAGGGTTTTATTTTTTAAACTGCACCTTGCGTATAGTACATGTTTAGTTTCACTTACTGTATTAAGTTTTGTGAAGACTCCCTGCTGGGCGATTTCTGTGTGGTAACAATTGGCTGCACTAGAAGTCTTTATTATTTTAAATTGATATGTACAATTTAAAAGCTATTTCGGTTATAGTGGTAACTTTTGTACTGGATATTAGTCAATACCTACCTTTATTAATTCTTTCTAAATTGTTAAGATTCTACTTGAGAACTTAGGTATTAGTTTTGCTGGGTGTGATCTTTTGTGAATTCAACTCGTGAAACACTCGCGAACTGAATTCGCTTTCAGCTAGCACTTAACAATTAAGATTTACTTGTTCTGTTAAGATGACACGAGCCTAAAAGCACTCGCAAAGCACTAGGCATAGGATATGTGCAAAAAGACGATATTTTAAGTGGAAATTTCGTTTCATACCTTTCTTTGGTTGTCAAAACAAAGAAATTTATTCTTTTGTACAACCAATTATATTTTTTCATTTTAAACGTACTGGGTAATTTTCCATTACGTACTGTTGCTGTTTCACACGGTCCATTTTGGCTTTGAGTGAAAGATTGTAAACTTCTAAATCCTTTCCACGCGACTTTACCTTCTTGGGTTATTTGCGAGCACATAATTTATTAGTTACTTAAATATACTTATGCAAAAATTCCGCTTTTTGGGAACTTTTTTAATAATGTTTGTAAATGCGACCTTTATTTAAATTTTATGTGAATTTTATATTAAAGCGTGGATTTTAATGATTAATTTAATTTTCACTTGGTATGAAATTAACACCGCATTACGTTAATTTTCAACATTTTCGCTACATTACTATTTATATATAGCTTAAAGCAACGAATAAATTGCTAGGTATAAAAATTTAAAGTTTATGATATAAAAATCATAAAAGGATAATTATTAAGAAATATGGTCGCGTCGATAGAAATTATGAGTTGTCTAGAAGTTTATTACTCTATAACAAACTTTATATTTTAGAAGCAGACAGAGATTTTTCAAAGAACTTGGAAGTAGACTATAAAATAAAAACTTTGATTATGGTTTTATTATACTAATAACATTTCGTTCAATTAAAATTGCAAAAATTGGATTTCAGCATATGGTAAAAAGGAATTTAACTGAGAAAGACAGTTCAACATTTACAAGGAATCAAGGATGGAAATTTATTTAAAATATGTTTAAGAAAATATCGAGTATTTCTAAATCATTGTAATATTCCAGTTGTATATTTAATTATAAAATGTTTGCGATTTTTATAGTCGGCGTTCTATCAAATGCTACGATGTTATAGACAGGTTACTGAACTTGTCTTCGTGACGGCGATGTGCCAACAATGATTTATATCGCAGAGATCGAGCTGAACTAAATACCTAAGTACTAGTTAACTTTGATATTAACTGATGTTAACACCTATTGATTTTTAAACATTTGTCGATTCAGGGAATGACGGTGATGTGGGTTATAACTGAAATGACTGCAGCTCTTTAAGTGATAGAATTGCTTTTTTTACGTTTCCGACCTGTTTTTGTATATTTACTGGATATCTTGATTGTCACGTTATGATATATTTCCCGAACTGTTGTAATTGTCTGAGTAATGGGACGATAACAAGCACGTTACAGTTCATAACGGTACCAGTACTGTTATGAAACGGAATAAAGGATTGATATCAAATTGTCGTAATTACTTGAAAGTTTTCGTCAGCGCAAAAGATAGTGTACGACACACGATCGTTAAATGGCCTAATATAATACAGGTCTCAAAAATTAGCAAAACTCTACCGTTCGGGTCTCGGTTTTCTAACTTTTTCTCGACCTGTATAAGGCATTTACTGATCTTATATATATATATATACTATAGTATTATTACAACCCTTGAGAAAGTTACTATTTTGATAGGCGCTAGACTGATTAGCATTAATAACTTCATAGCTCTATACGACAGTACAGAACAGAAATTATCTCTTCCTGAAGATGAGGAACCATGGTGTCGTCTATTAATACTAAGAAACCAACCTCCCTTGAGTCAAGTCCAGTGTATATCCACATTGAAGCAAGGTACACATTTTGCCATGGAGTTTTTCAAAGGTTGCTAATTATTAGAAGCTTCAGCCAGCTTCGCATAGAGTATTTACGATAAGAGTTATCAAAGGATTTTTAGCAACCCTTTTGTAAAATTTTTGTTATTTCAAAGGGACCCAAAATTTGACGTGCATTTTGTTTTTCCTGATCAATGAAATTTCTAAGATAAAATTATTTATATCTAGCTTTTCCTTGAATTATCATTTTAAATGCATATTTCCCACTGATTAAATAGTTTCGTTCCAAATTCTTTTGGGCTGTGGTTGATAGTGTAGCCAATTTTGCAGCAGATCAATTATCTTATCATTAGAGCCAGATTTATTGCTTCTAAAATACTTCTTGAGTAGTCTAAAGATCTGTCTGAACAATACATGAAAGAATATTTAGTATTTTCGATTTTAATTCAGGCAATATAACGATCTTTAGTTGTCATTTATGTGGATTAGCATTATCGCGCAAAATAACGTTTTGCTTCATATGGCCACTTGATATATCATTCGCTCACTTTATTTTTAAACGTAAATACATAAAAAAAATTAAATAAGACGGAAAAAATAAATTACCCTGGCGTAGGTTCTGAAATAAAAATAAATCGTGAAATTCACGATATGCAAACAGAAATCTAAGTATAATCATTTGAGAACCTCCCTCAATAAGGCTACAATCAATATTTGTCAGATTATGAGTTTTTAGTAGAATAACGCCGTATGTGACCTATACATCTTGTTAAATATTAGTGCCTGTCTAAAAGCTGCAGAATTGGTATTAAGAAATATGTGCAATTTTGAATTTTGAAACCTAGTCGAAAACGTTGCAATTATGTTAATACACTTCGAAAATAAACACAAATATAAGAGAATACATGTGACTGAAGAGAAAGACAACAAGAGCCGAACAATCGTAGGTTTAATAAAAAATGGAATTCAAATAAATGGAAATTCTTCACCATTTGCTGTGAAAAAAGCCTCACTAGGTAACATCGCAGGTCTTGTATATAATGTAACCAGTTAACTATATGTATGGATTTAATTTTAAATAACAGGATTTGGAGCAAGTGAAAGGAAAAAACCTGAACAAAACAGTCTTACCAAGCGAAATCATAAGGTGTATCCAGGATTTTTAATTTTATATAATAAGATTTGCAGCCACAATTTGGTGCAAGAGTAAGGAAAAAGACCTGGAAAAAAATTACCTTATTAGGTGAAACTTAAGTTGTTTATATGATATACTCAGTTTATAGGTATGTAGGTATACCCACAACTTTATTTTAGATACTGGGATTTTCATCAACCATTTGGTGCAAGAGTAAAGACACCTACTTGGGCAAAATAACATTACTAGGTGAATCATAAATCTTTTATATGATGTAGCCAGCTAATAGCTATATAGGTACATACAGGATTAGTTTTAAAAAATAAAGTTTTCACCCACCATTTGTTGCAAAAGTAAGGAAACGATAATCCTATTAGGTGAAATCAGAAGTCTTTCACATTATGTAACCAATTAATGGAGTCTGATGCAAGGTTATGCATACCAATAAATCCTCAATTAAACTTAGTAAGTGGGCAATCGTTTACAGTATGATCAATTGTTTCAATCCCTTTTATACAACGAGATCCTGGGCTAGACACGGTATTCCAATGGTGTAAAACACAATTAACCGGGGCATGACTTGTTCTAACTCGATTTAATTTACACCAAATTTTTCGCGGTACATCAAATCCAGGTACAACCTTATTAAGATCTTCTATTAATTTACGATTGAAAACAGAAGTGGAAGATCATTATTGTTTCCAAGACTCGTTTTTTGAAAAATTTTCTGATAACAAGTCTTCGCGCCAAATAGGTTTATGTGATTGCAACCTTTTAACTGGTGCAGTAGAAAAAAATAATGTCAAACTAGCAGTATGTCATGTTTCCACATTGGCATCCAGCTTGTTTCAGCTAATACTTGTACTATATTATTGGGCGTTTTCAACTTTTGTTTTAACTTCTCAATAGGTTGATTATATGTTAACAATGAATCCGAAGTAGCATCAAGATGTGTTGATTGAATTTATGGTCTATTAAATTATTATGCATTTAGATTTTTAAAATACGATTCTGTTAACGATTGTTTAAATAAAAACGAACAACTACAATTTTTTGGATATTAGCGCAAACGCGCCATTTTTGAGGTAATCATGGAAGAAGCATTCTTATAGAAAATGAAAGATATTTTCACTGGAAACATGCGTGCAGTAAAAGAAAATTTATGCAGATTATAATAAACAGAGAATGTTTGAATTATTCCAAGAGATATATGAAGATGCTTAGGGAAAAGTTGCCGATTGGTCACTTTTTTATTATTTCTATGCTTACTATTTCTCGTTTGAATTCATTTGAGCCATGGTTTTACTGTAAATGCTGCTTGAGAAGAATCTCTGTAGACAATCTTCAAACGTTATGCGATTTTCATAAAATGACTTCTTCCTTTTGTAGAAAAAATTTGCAAATGTTTCCATTTTACATTTTACGAAACACTTTTTAAAAAACCAAATAGTTTTGAATCTCACAGCTATGCAGCGTAACTAATAACATGAGCAAAAATAAGGCAGCAAAAAATTTTTTGTCATAGGTAAATGAAAATTCCAAAGGATTTCTCGGTCTCATTGTACATACGAATTTGATACTGCGTGAAATGAATTTTAATATATTACTTAGTAAATATTAGAACAACTTTTTGCAGTGTCTTTTTAACTACCCTAAGAAAAAATAAAATTTAGGTCAAATTTGGAATAACCTTATAGTAGAAAAGATGTTTCGTTTACAGGTTCGTCCTAGGCGACATCTTGGGATTGTACATATTTTAGAAATAGCTAGTGGTAGATAATTGTATTCATTTAGATGATTTATTTCTTATATTTATCCTTCCTGTCAACTAAAAACACCCAATGCAATGCTTTTTGTATATAAGGCACTTCTACAAGAAATATGAAGCGATTCCGATGTCTATCTAAGGCTTTTAATAGATTCATTGATGCCGACTTCCAATTAAAATGTTTTGTTACCGACTTGTGTTTAATTTCGAATTTACAGATTAAAACATTATATTTCAGCTAAGGTAATAATCCTGAGCCGTCACTGGTTATTTACTTTATTATCAATAACTTTTGGTTTATTTTAAGTTCTTCTACTATAATCTGTAGTACCCAATGATAATTTATAACCGTGATACGACCTGATCGTCTATGTTGTATCATTGTCTGATAAAGTATATCTAAATAAGTGCCAGAAACGTTATTTACTTCAAATTTCTATTACTTCATAACATTTTCATGTTGTATTTCATTGGCTTTGGCCTAGCACGTTTTGTTATCCTTACCTAATACAATTTTCGCGGTAGAGTACTTTAAAAGAACTTTCTATGACTTTGGCTATGAGTTCACTCTGTGCGTGCCTATCGAAATTGAGCGTTGTTCGTTAACAATCATTGTTATAGTGACTGCGTGGTAGTTTGTTCAACGCGCAATAACTACGGGCCCATTTTGCGAATTATGTTTAATTAAATGTTAAACTTGAAACCGGGGTTGTTGGTTTCGAGTTGATCATTTATTCGTCAACAGACAAAAGCTGTTCACGACATTCCGACATCTTTAGGAAATCTTACCGACATAATTCTTGACAAAATTGAAAAATAGTTCCAGTTTCAGTATGCGCCAAATTTTGCGGACCGTCCGTTTACTTTGAAGTTGCTCCCTAAAAATCCTACATTTGAATTTGCACGTTATTCATGATTAATTATTCAAGGAAAGACGAGCCAAATGTCTGCAACTCTCCTGTGTAAGTAGTTTGTAATTTTCAATTTTCGAAAAATTGTAACGTTCTCCTTCAAAATATTATATTATTTCGATATAGTTAATGTAATTTTCGAACTTCGTACGTTATATGGCTTTCCAAAATTTTACTATCGCTAGCGACGCTTGTAACGAGTGTTCGTTTGAGTCCCTTTGTTTTGTGGACGCCAAGATTGTAACTACTTGGGCTAGTTCTTGATCGTATTAGATGTTGGAGACTTAATCCAAACACTGAAACTTGTATACCGCGGGTCAGCTCTACGGAAGTCGGAGAAAAGGTCCAGGACCGTATTTTAGAAGCAACAGCAGTCCTCTAAAACTAATCGATGCATCAAATTTTGTAACGATAATCCTCTCAGCCTAAAAATTATTAAAATCAATTTATACGGTTACTCCCCAGTGTGAACTG
>JAHWXV010749656.1:0-10310 GCA_024586415.1 Phrixothrix hirtus | reverse complement strand
ACACTTGTAGTTTATTTTACAAAAAATTTATATCTTTAAAACCACCAACTGGATAGCACTAAGATTTATAATATGAATAACAATCATTAAAAGTCATACCAAAAATCAAAAATATATAGGGTATTCCATTTAAAAAAATTGAACGCCACTGTTTGACGTTTTTCTAGAACACCTGTATAATCAGAAATAATTTTAGAAAGCGCCCATTTACCTTCTGAATATTTTGTGAAAATTACAAAACTATATCTATAATAGCACCGAAGCTATGGAAGGCCAACGCACTAATGCCCCGTCCTGTATATGCAAAATCGTGTACTCGTTTATGTATTTGCTGTGTTCACTGTATAAAATAATGGACCATTGTTATATAATGTTCATTTTGTCGTAATCATGGCTGCTCAAAGTTTACTATTTCTTTAAGATATGATCATAAATTTTTTAATATATTAGTCCAACAGTTACCGTACATCCATTACATTGGATGAATGAAGCGGTCGTTAATGTTTGTTTGTTTACATCTACGTTGGCAAAAAAATTGGCCTCATTACTCAGTAAAAGTATTTTTGAGATATCAAAATTTATTCTTTTCAACTCAAAAAGGTTTCGACAAAAATCTGGCGATTATTTTTCTGGGGGCCGTTCAATTATTGCGCTAATTTATAAGGGTGTAGTTCAATTTGCGTAGAATGCGCTTTAAACTAAACTCAGATAACTTAAGGGCTTGACTATATTCTTTAACTAGGCATCACTGATTACCTGATTTCCGCATATGAGTACGATTTTTGTGGTTCTCGCATTTCGTGGTCGCCCAGTAGATTTTGCGTTCACAACGAACCGGAAGAATGAAAAATATTTCTAGCAATGTAATACCTAACTACAGCAGTATAGGAAGATGAGTTAAGCATCTTCACTCTAGAACATTTAATCGTGACAAGATTCGCAGGAAAACCGAATGTGGACGATGCAATTTAACAGATTAGCGTGTGACTATCCAAAAGATCTACGATGAACTTAATCTAAAATTCTTCTACCAACGGAATTCCCGATTTCACACAGAAATAGTGATATCCGAGGCCACTGAGAAAATGAAGTGGGCAATATTTGGCAACCCCAGACTTTCACTTATTTAAGCAACTCAAAGACATCTGTAGAAAATATTTCTCTGACATGGAAGTGTCAAATGACTTGGTGCAGTTTAGAACATGCCGCTAACGTCTGGAGCATTGCCAAGGTGGTTTCATAGCATGGTCTGAGAGGAAAATTCTGTTACTAGAACATTAAGGTTACCACGGGCGCGTTAGGCGTTACGCCTACCAACGGCACTGATGACCGCTAGCTTTTTAGAGGGGGATTGGTTCCCGATAAAGTATGCCAATACCGTCCAGCGTGCTAAAAGGCCGCTCAAGGTATACAACTTTTCTCGTAATAGATAGAAGCAGTTCCCTGGAATCTTATAAATTTATCCCGAAGTTGCCTATTGTTAATATTAACTTTGATCGTGATCTAAAGGTGGACCTTAATTAGTGCATATCCTCTGAAATGTAAGGTACTATCAATTAACTTATTCTACTGTCAAAAATAAAAGTCTAGTTAAATGAGAAGACATATCTATTGATAAATAAAATGGCTTATTTAACCTACATACAAACAACAAGTTACAAAAAGGTAACAGAATAACCTCCTCATCCCTTGAATTTGGCCTTATTCAAGAGGTACCTGAAGAATTACTCAAAACTACTGAATACTAAAACTAGGGTTGCTATATATATTTAGACACAGTCAACGCAAGTATGCGTTCACGATCTAATTCAAAAGGAATGTAATAGCGAGCTCCCTTCGCACGGGAAGGTTTAAGCTAGCCTCAAAAATAAAGGGGACTGGCGCCGGGACTTTTGGCTTCTCGCCGATCGGCGTGACATTTCGCTTCCGCCTTTCTCAAGCCGACAATTAAGAAGCAATAAAACTATATAAAAGTGAGCCTTAGTTTGATTCTTCAAATTACCAAAATCGTCCGTCGTGATTGATTTATGGGTTCCTACATCTGCAGAAGAACATCATACGTTCAAATAAAACAGCTACGGGGTGGAACGGGCACGTCAATCCCCAGAGACACGCTATTTCATCTCATAGGTCGAGTCTTCCAACATAGTACACTATGCTGAGTCCCTAAACACATACCGAACGCTTCGAACAAAGAGCCAACACACGACCAATTTTTTTTACACCAATTACGCGACGAATCCGTACCAATTTTTAAATGTCACCGAACTCTATCCCACGTGAAAATTACATTTCGCTGTCACATTTACTGTAATTAATAGATTCCTAATCGACACAGACATAGGAAAAAAACGCGCTTGTCCTTTATCCGACAGGAAGGTCTATCTTTTTTTATTTATTTTCGTTGTCCTGTCAACAACGCCGTTTCTGAAAACATACGGCGGCAAATTTAAAGAAAAAAGATTTTGTTCATTATTCGCGGAACTCCAACAAAATCTGACAATGCATTTTGATGCCAACTTTGGCATCTATTTATATTTAGGATATATATGTTGCGTAACAATTTAAGCATTACTTTCTAAGGTAAAAAATTTTTAACCTTGTTATTTTGAAGCGTTTATTTATGGGGCTGTGGCTTCGATGTGCGGAAATTGTCGTTGCCCTCATATCTTCAACTGATAAGGTTAATTTCGCCAAGTCTACTAGAATTTGATTGAATTTTGAGGTATTTCTAGTGCTAATCGGCACTTTTGACATTACAATCATTAAATTGTAACATGTTGCCAATTTACTTTCTTGCTTGAGATGAGGACACATTTTTAAATTATCAACTGCGACTTATTTCAAAACTGCATTTTTAAGAGTAGAGATGTGTAAGCTACTGACCATCAAGGACGATTATACCTAAAGTATTTTGGGAGTTTCTGCACCTTTTGCAAAAAGTTTGCACAATAAAAAATTTAAGACAAAAAATGCCTTTCACAACAAGGAGATACGTTAAATGTTTAATTGTTAATCACCTCTAGTTAAGAAACTGACACATCAAAGTAAAATAGAATATGATACCGTGATAACGACAGTAGAACTAAAAATTTTGAAACTTACAAGAGCAAAGAACTTGTCCATAAAAAGACTTTTACAAAGGGTGTCGGTCAAATCAGAGTAATTAAAATAATGGAAAACAAGCAGTTTATAGTTCTGGGAGTTCGCCTGACTTACAACGTCGTCAAACGAATTTTGATAAAAATTTGTGCAATAGAGAAAGTTTTTGAAAAACGACTTAAACATGTTTTGATGAAAAATTATGCAAGACATTTTTTATTTCTTATAATTTTATTTCAGACTAGGGTGCAATATCGTTTATTGAAAATATAAAATATATTAACCTTAACCTCATTATAATGTTTGAATTTCTGATTATTTTGCACTCTGGGGCAATCCCGTAAAAAACATTCTATCGAACTTATCCGCTACTTTTTGATCGCTCTGTATAAAGGTCGTAATAACAAAATAAATGATGTAATCTCACCCTGCATTTATTATTAAAAGTGTTTTAGATATATTTATCGTTACTTGAAATACAAAGTGTAGAGGGAGGGGGCGGTTCTTGTGCATAGCGGCGCAATCCATCCATGTCTAAGGAAAAATGAAGATTTACTGCTGTTGATATACCAACATCGACTCTTGCAGGGCAATGAGAAGCATGCAGAACCCGAATTCTCAGAGCTAGCAGCCTATGGAAGGGTCTATGTCGAAATGAGAAATTACTGGGCGAACATGTCCGCACTGTTACAGTATGAAGGAAGAAGGCGGGATTACGTGTCCCAAAATCTGAAGCAAACATGGTGTTTGCATTTTCCCATGAAAGACTATAGGGAGCCTCGAAAGTCCAGCTCCTTAATGAAGGTAACTTTTTGGGGTAATCATTTGGTGTTGTGTTTAAAAAAGAGGGCTTGTGTGCAGGTCAGTGCTAAGAATCGCTAAATGAGCGGCCTCATTGGACAACTAATGAGATAGATAGGTGTGAAAATCACGTGTAATTCAGTATACTAAAAGCCTAAAAGTAATCTCAAAACTGCATATTCTTAGTTATGACATACATAAAACGATTCTTGTTCCTCTGAAAACTTAACAATCAACTGTTGCTTAGGGTATTTTGGCGATAACCAATTCAATTGAAACAGAAAATTTCCTTAGATATTAGTTGACGAAAACTATTTGGTACCACAATATAGGCGCGGCTATAAAATGTCACGTGCTTCAATTCTAGCATTGGAAAAAAATTTGGATTTTTTGATAATTTAAGTTTTTTATTGAAATTGAAGCAACATATTTGATTCTTGAAAAATTATTTTTGGTTTTTTGGCTACTTCTTAAAGAGTAACTATATTAAAGACAATTCAGTAAATCTCCAATTCTTCTTATTTTCTATTTCTGACCTAACCATAAAGGTGACCTTTGTAAATGAGGCCCTCATAGGTCACTACTTTGATAGCTGCTGTCATATGTCAAAATCTACTTGTTATGCACGTACATCCTGTACATAAAGGACTGCTTTAGAATCCCTACTTGACAGTGCCAGTATTCGATTACGCAATTGATATTATTTCGGAGGAACACGTTTTTCTAAAAAACACCAAAATAACCAGCTTTGTGAACTGTAACCTTATTTTGATATACGTAATTATATATTTTTAGAATTAAAATTTTAAAAAATTCCAAAGCATGTTTGTACAGTTAGGAATACGGTATAATCCTACAATTTAACGTTACATCCCTAAAAGGTTAACTCCATATTAAGGATTTTGTTGAAACATCTTTGAAATTCTGTTAATTATAAAGTATGGCGAGATCATCAAAAGAAATATATTTTTGTAATATTAAATACATTTAAATTGAGATTTTAAAATGTACTTACTCTTTTATTTCACTAGAACAGGTAGTTGCAAATTATCCTTTGGTAAACATGTTCATTATTTCTAAAATTTATACAATTTACTAACCTTTCTCTTCGTGGTTTAAATTTAAACAATAAAATGTATTAAACAAAATTATGAACTGAAATTAATATTTAATTCACATTTTGATTTATAAATAGAACAATTCCGCATTATGCTAACGCGCTTCTTGTTCTTAACTTAACTTTTACCAGACTAACTTTTACCTATCAAGGTAAGGAAAAGAAATCAACTTTTGAGCGACGCATTCGGTGCAACTCTCTCTCGACAAATATAAACATCAGTTTATCAATATTTCATTTCCAAATCTTTACTAGCGGTTTTAATTTTCTGTTACATTTTTATATTAGTTATTGAAATTTGACGAAAATTAAAAAGAGGTTTTTGAATATTAATGTGATTTTAAGTTTTTCAATATTACGCAAATAAAATATTCATTAATAAAAAATTTCAAGAATTTGCCATTACCGACTCTATCAATATAAACTGTCAGATAAAACAAAGAGATTCGCATCTCTAAAATAACCTTTACATCGGTTGTTTGAAGCAAGAAATGAATAATTATTAACGAGAATATCTACTCCATTTACAATTTACAGAAATGATAAATGATGTAAAGGACATATTAAAACAATGGAATTCTGTGGCAACAAGGACATCGAAATGTGTCATTTCACAAAATTAAAAATAAGATAAAATTGTCATCATAAAAGGCTGCCGACTGAAATAAAAATATTAAATAGTCTCTTAGCAGAATATATCAAAATAAATAAGGCATCAAATTGCAACAGATACTGCTATTGTTAATTACACTTTACAAGGAATAAATGCGAACTGTATTGTACTATAACAGAAAAATTGTAAATTCAATACAATTCAAACTAATCTAAATGAACTTTTATAGTAGCTTTTTTAAAACTTTACAAGCATTGGTGAATGGAAAATATCTTTTGCATGGACACTCTAAAATCTTAATATGAATTTTAATGTACTTATATAGATGTAAAGTAGCTTTAATACATTTAAATCGATTTGAATGGAAATAGAAAATTAAATTTCTCATTTTCGAACGCATCCTGCCATCTATGCTGAAATCCATAAACTTTATGTTCAACTTTTAGTGACGTGGTGTCGCCACCTATCTATATCTTAGAACTATTATTGATTTTGTATTTAACAATACGTGACGTAATATAACTACTAATTACTTGGTATAAACTTTATTTTGGACATATTTAAGACAATTTTCATTGATTATATTATCGTTAACTTTGCATTTTCTAAATTTGGAATAAATATGTGCACTTTATGATTTTATTAAATGCAATTTAAACCATTTTTGCTAAAATAAATTAAGTTTATCAGTAACATCCCTAAGAAAGTGGAAATATTTTAATCTTATCCTTTAATGATTACGTTGTAACCGAGCTAATTACGTTATTTTATGCCGTGGAAAGACATTTCTGACTATTCCGTTGTCCTTCATTTATATAGTAAAATACTTAAAAATTAATGTAAGGCGATAAAATTCAAAACTTTAATAGCATTAATTTATATACATTATAAGTACATATTTTTTTTATTAGGAATAAGTAGGTGCAAAGGTGCAATGAATGAAATCTTTTGAATTCACACTGGCAATAATTTTGTAAAAACGACATTTAAAAGCTAACAACTATCATACACCTACTTACATTTAATAGAAGTGGAAGAATTTCTTATATACACCTACGTATGAAAAATATGATTTAAATGTATAGTTTACATTTGAAGGGTTAAAGGAAGAAAAGTAATCAAACTTTGCGAAATATTTACTTCTCTGATTATGAAATAATCAAGTTAGGTTTGAAGTTTATTATTTTGCAAAGATGGGCAACTGTCATCATAAAACAACGAAATTTATGTGAGTACCTACATTTGAATCAATAACCTGGACGATTAGTATTGATATCAAACTTAATTCACATATCAAAACTCGTACTAAAAAGTGATATTCATGAATTTTAATAATTGTCTTTACCGGTGAAGTTTATACCTATAGATGTCGCTCTAAGACAAACCATCACTTCTTTTTGTTGTACAACTAAGTCAGGGTTTGTTCTCCTTCTTCAGAATATTTACTTTAATGCGACAAGTAAATCTAACTCTCCATATTGCTTCCTGGGATTTCCCATTTCTGTCATTCCATTTTTCGTAAACTCACTCACTTCGATAAAACTTTTACTCCACTTAGCCACTTAGCCACATCATCATCCATGTCATAAACTTTGTCCTCAATTCTCTGATACAGAGGACCATTGTTATTTCCGAGCCCGATAATATTAACAAGGAACTAGATCATTTACCAAAATGTATTATTAATGGTTATCGCGCTTTAGCTATTCAAAAAGCTATCAATCGTCACCTACATCTTCAAAACATAACTCCTTCATATAATAAAAGCTTCTTCAAAAACACTGGCTTCCTGCCTTACATTTACGATGTTATCGACCATATAGGAAACGTTCTTCGTAAGAAATGTCAAGGCAATATTTAATACTGCATGTAAAGTTTCTCAAGGTCTCAGTTCCATTCGACACTTCATCTTCCCAATGCGCTTATAAAATCCCTTGTCACTTTGTTTATATCAGGTAACCCAGTCGTTTCTTCCATAGCCGCATTACAGAATATGAATATTGCGTTAGAAGAAAATACATTTCTAAGTTTGCCATTGCTAAGTGTAGTTGTAACCATTAGTGGGCAGCTGACCTCAGCTGTTTCCCTTTTTCTGCTATCTGGGCAACCTTCTGTTGTTAACACAAAACTTTTTGAAAACTTCGGGAGTAATTGTAACTTTTTTTTGAGGTTCCATCCCCAATGTCTGACACCTCTGCCTTTACTGGTTAACTGGGTAATCTTAAACGCTCTTTCGCTTATTCCGTTATTAGAGTGACTTGTGATCCCAGATCGATCAATACTATGGAGTATTCTTGGGTTCCTTGATATGTTCGTGCTCTTACAAATGCTGTTCTCTTCTCACATGATTTGCTGTCGGAGTCTCCTGCGTTTGCCGCATTATCCCGTTGTAGGGTTTGTTACATCCCTGGTATAATGGTGATGTTCTGGTATTACTTGGTGATGATATAGTCGATTTTATTTGGAGGTAGTGGACTTCTTGCTCCATTGTACCTATTCCGTGTCTGACCGTAGATATGTAATAATGAATCATGCTATCTTCCTCAGAAATAGCATATTCCTTGGCTTTGGCAGGTTACTTGACTGCTATAGTGCAAACACGTTAAGCAAATGTGCTTCTTCATTATAAAATCGTTCCATCCTTTAAATTGTTGGCAGTTTATAATGTCATGCGCTTGCTGACGGCGTGTAGATTGTTGCTTTAGTATTGTTGCCTCTAGTGCCTGGAACCTTTTCTTGTAACCTCAATACTTTGGATTTCATGTAAATTCTCTACTGTTTATTCGAAGTGTCGTAGCGTTTGGTTGTCCCGCGATGTGCGCCATTATTTCTCCTAAGTTCTCTAATGCTTGGATATACTCCATTGTTGTATCAATAATATGTTTCAACTTCACGACTGACTCGTTTACTACAGCTGGTAATTCGATTATCTTGTCCATTAATCTGGAAAATAGTAACTCTTTGTTTGCGTATCGCTCTGTCAGCGTTGTCCAACCCGACTGATAATTTATCTCTGATATCTGCAAATATTAAGTTACTTTGTTCCCCTTTTGGGTCTGTTTTCAAGTATTACATCTTTTCCACTATTGAAATAGCTTCACTCTCATCTACTAATTTACTAAATAACTCTTGCAATGATGTCCAGTTTTCATAATTCCCATGGAAAATTGGTATCTGAATCACTAGCAACTTTAAGTTGCTTTCCTTTATCGGGCCTTTGCCTTTTGCTACCTTTGCGCATAATGTAGCCATTAAGTTGACGTTTTCTATTTCTATGTCTTCTACGTCTTCCTGGCGTGCTTCTTCCTGTGTTCTGGTAATTTCTTCTAAGATTTGTTCATAATATGATTGCCCTTCATTTGCCCTTCATTTGCCCTTCATTTGCCCTTCTCTTTAACACTTTTTTATACTTATCGAGTCGTGTTTGAAAACTTCTCGCCTTGCTTAATTTCTTCTCTCGGATTTCTTCGCCTTTTTTTTAGAATTTGAAACCTATGTTTACTGCTAGGAACGCCTTTACCTCCGTATTCACTCCATCTGCCTGAAGCTTGAACTCTGATTTGCGGTAGTTATGCTCTAGTAGATTTAACCTCTGTATTTCTTCGACCTTCCTTTGAAACCGTTCCCATATATTTTGTAATGTTGCCAATTGAGTTAACGCATATATTGGCATTCGTCTGACATGGCTTTCTTTGCATTGGTTAGGATTTTCTTCAGCTTGTCTCCTAATTCCTGCTGTTCACCTGCGAGCTGATGAACTTGGTTGCTGGGACTTGGATTTTCAATTTTTCACGCCTTTTAATAATTTAAAATTGCTTAACTCCTTTCGCTTGAGCGTTGCAGTGCCTTTTGCACCTCTGTTGGCTATCGAGTTCTGCTATCTGTTACACCGCTAGCTGGTCGGACTTTCTCAGCTTTGGGCACTTTCTTTTTCTGGCTGGCCGGACACTGTGATCTGCGGACACCTTATTCTTGGTTGGGCATACGCTGTAGTCTACGGGTGCCTTCTTGGTTGGTCAGACACTATGATTTGCTGACGCCTTCTTCTTGGAGGTCTAGGGTGGATTCCTAGCTCCATGTATCACCATTTGCTGCTGGTACTTGTTGATAGATTATATGGTATTTTAAGTACCGTATAATCTAACCTCTTCTTCTTTTTGCTCGAAGGACCATATGCACCTGTAACCCTTAGCAACACCCGGCCTCAACTGACCTAACGATGCCTAGAATATAAGGGGTATTTTAGAACCCAATAGCAATCAACTTCAGAGTAAGAATCCAATGGTCCTAATTCAATACAATTGATTATTATATCTATCTTGCAATTTTACATATTCTTCTGGTTTTTCTTATATTTCTATAATTAATTATTTTGCCGAATTGCGTTGTTATAGTTTCTTTCTTTTGTTGAAATTCGCACATAAGCATTTTCAGCAGTTTCTTATTATAATACAGCTGTCAGGTGCAACTGATTTATATTTATTGTCTGTTTGGGTTAATTTCTTGACATCCTATCCTACTCCTAATTTATATTATTTTATATATTTTAATTACTTGAATTATTTGGAATTAAACCAACACTGGAGATCATCATTTGTCTGGTCACAATATCAAATTCAACAAGATCCCTTTTATTTGAAACAATCTCAATTCTTCAATTCCCCAGAGGTATAGAAA
>JAHWXV010749632.1:0-12190 GCA_024586415.1 Phrixothrix hirtus | reverse complement strand
ATATATATATATATATATATATATATATATATATATGGGACATGCTTTGTCAAAAAGCCCCCCCTCAGTCCAAAAATTGAAGCAACTTAGAAAATTTTTATTGGACTGTGTCCTTTTCGGAAAAATCAAGATGGCGGACATCAAATAGGTATCAATACGCAATGGTACAGAGATAGGAAACATGAAATATAATTCAAATAAATGTAAGAGTAGATGCGGCTTCTAAGCTGTAGGAAAAATTTGTATAAAAGTAAGGTATCCGCGAACTAACAAAAACCAATACGGCGGGAAAAAGCATACAAATCCCAAAAATATCCGAAAAAACGCACTTTACGAAAAAACGACCCTCGCCATTATTCAATAGCTTACAACGAGGAATACGATGACGTCTTTGGTTTTAACCTTGATTCCAAATGTAATTTTGAAGGTCATTTCAAGGACAATTGCTTTTTACTAAAAAAATCCGTATTCTGGACTGTATGAATGGACAGCACGTAAAATTTCACATCCAGATATGTATTCATGTGATAAAATCAAAATGTCCTCTAGGGGTCAAAAAACAAATATCAATATGGCGGAAAATTTTTCTGTTACTAGAAGAGCGAATACTAGGCATTTTCTGCTACTCCTTTGGTAGCACAAGGAAATCGTTTAATAACAACCGTTTTTGGTTGTTGAATAGCAAACGAGTGGTTTTTAAAATTTCAGGTACTAGGAATGCTGATAAGAATCTTTTATTCAAGTGTCGCGTTGATTTATCGTGATCTACTGTACTTTGAAAGAAAATTTGTATGTTTTTGAAATGATTGCTTGCCCACATAAAAAGGGCATTTAGGGTCAAAATAGCTTCAAATGGTTTAGATAAGAAACTTGCACGGTAAGCCTCTCTTTTAAATACAGCTCCTACACCATCATATCACTTTTACCGTTGAGTCAGGCTCACAACTCAAAATGTTTTACTTACTTAGGTCTAACGTTTTCCTGTAAAAAAACTACTAAAGTTATTCATGACAGTGAAATAATAAGATCGTCTGTTTTAAATAAGTCGCTTATAATGAAAATAACATAGAACTAATACAGACAATACAAAAACATTTAAACGATCAATTATTTAATAAATAAAATTTGCAAATTAGGGGACCCCTGAATTTGATTTATAAAGACTACCTTATTTAATAAATGACAAAATACTGGGCCTGAGTTTACGGTAATTATCTAAATTAAATATGTAATTTCGGCTCGTTAATTAAACTTCACACAACAAGAACAAATTGTCTAACTGCTACTTGATTGAAATAGTTCTCCTAGCGATTTATTACTACATTACCAGACAGGGGGTTGATTGTCGGATTCCCCACTGAAGATCAGTGACTTACAGAGTGGAAGAAAACTATCGAAAAAATGTTACTTACTTGTATTTGAGTTGAATTACGTGACTTTCGATTACAGGCCTCAATGCCTCCGGCACTTAATGAATAAAGCGTACGTTATAGTAGTTTACCAGACGTCCTACAGCCCTATAGCCAAACCTTGAACGGAGATAACGAAAATTCGACCCAATTTTCCAATTTCGCATATAGTGCCACGATTCAGGCATTCGATAGTCGATAAGGGTAACTAATTCGTTGTTTTCATGAGTTCTTAAGCGGACAATACTTGATAACGTCACGCCTCGCTATTGCGTGTTTTCACTTGAGAGGTCTGATCTCCATTGCCTGTTTGGTACAGTTTCACCTTGACATTGCCGGGAAAAAGGCGATCGGTAGTTAACGTTTATTGTTAGAAGCATAAACATTCCCGTGGGAGAGCTGATGTTGTAAATTGTTTTAAAAGCATGAACTGGGGGTTTCTGAAAGTTAATAATTATTAATAATTGGTAGCAACCAATCTGTAAAATCCTTGTTTATAATTTTAAATACAAAATTGATATTGTTAGTTATTACTTCACTTAAATATAGGGTGGTCCCAACTTAACGACAGATGTTGCAGGGATTTTAGACGCGCTTACAATGTTAGAATATAAACCTTTTAAGAATTTTTAACGCACTGATGATAATTTACCAGTTTTCAATTCTGTTTAATTTTCGTATATAATTGAAAACGTTTTGTGACACTTAACAAATAAAACAATCATAATCAACATTTGGGGAAGACTATTAATTTTGAATATTTTGAAATATTGATATCGTCCCTTAGCGTTTCATAAAGGAGTAACAGTACACCGAGTGTAGTAAATTAATTTAACTGTGAGGTGATCTTCAAATAATTTTAGTGATAGCATGTTTCTTAATAATGACTAGTTTGCTTAATTCTATTACACTGACCATTGGCTTACGCAATTGTTTTATTTTAATATTTTAGTAAAACTAAGAGGTATGATAAACGATTATGTTACATGAACCTAGTAATGTGAAATAATTTGTGAAACTAGCAACGTTTCATGGCAAGCCACAATGTTTCAGATTTTTATCTATGGCGCTTTGTGGAGCATAAGTGTTGTCCCTCCGATTTTAACAGCAATTTTAGTAGTCTTGTTTACCCTATGTAAATAATTGCGTTAAAAACCTGACTTGTAAGATGTGTAAGTTTGGTTGTGGCAACCCAAAATTCTCTATTCAGTCTACCCACTTTACATACATCAACTCACAAGGGAACATCTCTAATTGTTAATTCCCGATTTCAATAAAATTTTGTATACATATATAAAAATCAAAAATAATTGACACTTATTTTTTATATTGGCAACCGATGCAATTTAAAGGGTGATAACGACCCTCAAAGTTAGGGTGAAAATTTGTTTTTTTTTATAATTCGAAAACGCAATAGATAGAAAAAAATTTTCAATTGGCACTATCCTTTATTTACGAAGGGCTTTCCGTTGATGTCTACTTTGATCCAGTGGCGTATCCACTGGGGCACAATTGACGTAAATTAGGGATAAAACTTGCAATAATAGCAAAATATTTCGTCTAATTGAAAATTGAATTTCATATTCGTAAATTAAGTTAAAAATTTATACCGTTACGTTTAAAGGCTACAAAAAAATAATTCGCTTTCCGTGCAAACTGCGTATTTCATATACAATAAATCAATAATAATTTTTTTTAAATAAATCTTTATTATTAATGCTAACAATTTAGTACATGCTCGCATCCCCAAAGTTAAGGTGTAAATTAGATTTCATTAAATATCTGGAAAACGGAAGCAGGCAGAAGAGATTTAAACTGAAATAATTTTCATTTATTTTTAAAAGATTTCTTGTAGGTATACAATTCAGTGTATGATCTTTGGAAATTTATGAATCCAAAATTTAAATAATTTCTATTGTGATGGTTAACTTAAACTGGCTTCTCGTTATATTTGTAACTATCGTATATTTTTTACAACCAGATGTAACGATTCCTAAAATAGACACACGGATACTATAACAAATTTAGAATCAAACATCGGTGATTCCTAAAATGGATGTGGGAAAATCAGTAATAAATACGTGCCTAGCGTATTATTAGTTCAGTTTAATGAAAATATCTGTACCTGATAGTACCCAATTATTAGTAACGGTCGCTAAGAGTTTTTACTAACATGGTACAAATAAATTTAGCAAATGTAATTCACATGCTAATGACAACGTTTCAAGTGAGTATTGGAAATAGAACTGCATGACTTATTAAGATATAATTGACAGAGCAACTGAAGACTTTACATTTACTATTGAATGATACCATATTACAAATGGATCCTACATTGGAACGCAATTTTGCAGAAAGTATTGAAGATTTTATTGAAGTTTCTGAAACATAATCTAAAGAAATTATAGATCCCAATGACAACGATCAACTAGAAAAATTTAATATACTAGACGAATTGCCCTTTTCCTATGGTGAAAGTGATTCTATTGATATTGAATATAAACAACAACTTGTCGAATTTTAAAAAGGTGGTAAAAACAAACGCAAACGTATTGAAAGTGTCCGTAAGCATTTTAAGCGAGTAAAACATTTACAACAGTTATATATGTGGGAAAAACAAATTGAAGAATACGGAAGTAAGGAAGGCAAACTAAAGTTTATTAATGAATATGTTTGGACAAATTTTAATGAAGGAAATGAAAGGGCATCTATAATCCATGAGATGAATTTACGCCAAAAGGCATTTGCAGTCAAAAATTTAATAGAAATGCCCGAGTTTAAGGCTTCAAATAACAAAATTTATCACAAAAACAAAGCAAGAAGGGATTTCCAATTTAAAACAAGTATGTGAATAATTTAGTAATGTAGTAAAGCTCCAAATGGTTAATTATAGTCTGCAAAATTTCTTTAATTCTAACCAAAGCGGTTTCATTCAGGTCGAACATTGGCTAACAAAGGGTTAAAATCAGTTATTACAGTTGTCCAATCAGTGTCGGCGACAACTCATAGTTATACAATTCAACCTACTATATCTGCTGACGGTGGCTTTAAAAGTTTTAAAAGAATCAACAGGCGTATTAGGTCCTAGAGTAAAACAATCGTTATTCAAAGCAAAAAATATTTATATTTCCATGTTTAAAAGTGTAATATTAACAACCGAACATTTTAAAGACTGTACATCTAATTAACATTACCACAAACTCTCTCTTATTACTGGATTCATGGAGTGCTCAATGTCCTAATACTATAGTATATATAATTCCAATGAGATGAGGAAGTTACAATATTAACCATACCACCAAATATAACACCGTATTTGCAGTCTCGTTCGTTTTTGGAAAAATTATATACGAACGTTTGTAACGATTCTAAGCGGCGTCTTTGAGTCACAGGATGGAGAAAAAATATTTGTATTTTAGCAGCCGGGATTCCTAGGCGGTTTGGGCGGGTTGGATTTGGTCTGGCTGCAGGTTACAGCCGTCACTAAAGTTCTCCTTGATAACGGTTCGCAGTTGGCTATTCTAAATTTGAGAAAGTTAGGTATTAAAACGGAGAGACCCCCGAAAGAGGTTGCGACTTCTTTGCGAAACGATCTTTTCGCAATTGTATATTTAGTAATTATGTCCGGCGGAAATAACAAGATGTATAGAACCTTCAAAAGAAATTTTATTCACAGAAACGGAAATTATAACTTAAATTAATGTTTTAGAATATTTTATACATATTTACAAGAACAAATGATTAATAAGTATAAATAAATATATTTTTGGTTTTTTAAGATTGAGAGCTATCAGAGTAAAAGAAGGCGTTGCGGTATAAAGTTAATTTTAATAGACGCGGAACGCTGATTTGTGTCCCTCGTCCGGTCGAACTTTGATTTTCGCCTGTTACTTATGAAGTTTTATCAAACAAGTTCAGTATCTTTCCAGGTGTGAACGTGGTCCCGTCACTTGCGTACGTGCAATGTTCCTAAAATGATTTCTTCGGTTCGGGCAATGATCCTTTAACTAGTTCGCGACTGATACCACTGAACAAGAGAAAGGATCAAAAAAAGGGATGCTGGCGTCAAACTGGCTCCCGCTACAGAGACAACTCAGAGACGTTTAACAACGGGATCGGTTTTAGGTTTTATCTACGCTTGCACATCCGCTACAAAATCAACGCGAGGTGCGGGCGTTCTAGTTAAGCCTTATTGTCGATAACACAGATGCTATCGACAATAAGTTATACGGGATGAGGTAATTAACAGGGGTTCTTCACCCTTACGGACGTCTGAACTAATTTCGCAGTTTCAAATTCTGCAACAACGGTCTACAATGTAATTAAATCAAAGCTTTGCGTTCTTTGCGATTAACAGAGCGCTTTTGAATACAATAAAATTATCTCGGCTTTCGTATCAGCTCGAGCACGAGAATGCTAGAGCTCTCGGTGCTAATTCGCGCGGGCTCGTAAAAAATCTCCTTTTCGTTGAAAGCTTTATTCTTTTATACAGAAATTGGTTAAATCGCTCTCTGTTCCTTGAACGTTTCTGATAAATTTTATTAAATATTTCGAAAATAACTTAAGATAGGTATAGGGAACCCCCATATTAATCGACGGAAAATTTAATTTCGCATCAGATCCTGAATCAATATATTTGAAAAAATTTAGAAAACTGTGTCTGAAGTTATCTATTTTTAACAATTCATTCTGGACACCCTGTATGCAATAAGGCCACAGAATTTGAACAGGAGTATCTCCAAACCTTCAGTAATAGCTACTTACAGTAAAATTTGTTAAACTTTATATTTGTGAATGTGGTGTTTTTTAATGAGAGGACGACACTTGCAGTTTATTTTACAAAAAAATTTATATCTTTAAAATCACTAACTGGATATCACTATGATTTATAATATGAATAACGATCAGTAAAAGCAAAATATATAAGGTATTCTATTTAAAAAAATTGAAGTCCACTGCGTCGCCTTTTTCTAGAATACCCTGTTTAATCAGAAATAAATTTATAGAGTGCCCATTTACCTCATGAACACTTCGTGAAAATTTCAAATTTCTACCTATAATAGCACCGGAGCTATGGAAAGCCGACGCACTAATGCCCCACTCTGTATACATATTTAGTTATTCATAATCTAGACAAGATTACCAACTTCACCAAGTGTTTTGATAATAAATTATAATACTAGTTTGAAACATCTTAAATGCGAAAATCGTTTCTACTCGTGGACATAAAGGATTTCAAGATCCATTAGCGCCAAAATTAAGATATTCCTCAGTAACACAAACTAAATCTGTATTTTTGCACTTAGAGTATATCTCCACGTCATTTTCATCACCCCACTTATGTATTTTCTCAAGACAATTACACAATAAGGGATTACACTCCACACGCAACATTTTTAAGCAATGTTGAACTTGTTGTAAAAGATTCTCGGATACGCAAGTCATTCCATTTTCTTCAAAACCTAAAGCGCCCAAATTGGGAGACCATTTAAAATCAACATCTATGAAGTTAAGCAAATTGCTACCAAGAAGTACCTCACTTAGGTTTTCTAAATTTTTGAATGCCTTCTTATGAATACTTTCTATTCTATTGTTCATTAAATCAATTGCTTGAAGACTAGGTAAGGTGGTAAATGCTGCCTTTGGTAAAAAGCTAATTTGATTATGGCTTAAAGATAAATATTTTAATTTTGGTAATAGATGGAACCACTCTTGCTGTATGTACTGTAGTTTGTTTCTTTGCAAACCTATTATTTCTAACTTGGGAAGATTATTAAAAGTATTTTGCGAAAGCTTACTTAACTTATTATTGTCCAAATCTATTGTGTCTAAAGATGACAAATTATAAAAAGCATTACTTTCAATCCATTCTATTTCATTTCCGACAAGATTTATGTCTGTAACTGCCGGTAAATTTAAGAACGCTTCTTCCTTGACTTCTTCTATTTTACACTTCTCCATAGTTATACCAAATGTTTCTGGTATGTTGAAAAAAGCACCTCTATTTAAAGTAGGTATATTCAATTTGCTTAGTTTGATATTTTTCAATTTTCCTGTTTCGTAATTTAAATTGTGTGACGTAACACATTGTTTTACAAATTGAAATTTTTTGCTGTTCACTTGTTCCACAAAAATCGGAACTCTTGCAAACGTTTTCACTTCACACTGAAAGGACCATACAGCAGGAATTAAAATAGCAAACGTAAGTTTTATGACATACATTGTAACTTGGGTTTTAAATAAATACAGGCAATTAACTGCTCAGTTGAACTCGTACTAACAGAATCCGACTTTATTTCGTTTATAAATCAGACGTTGGGGAAGTAAATTAATTCTATTTAAGAGGGGGGTACAAATTCAGTCATTTTATGGGAATTTAGGATTGTCAAAATATTATTTAAAAATATCAATAAATTAGGATTGTAGAAAGTACAAAGTTTTTTACAAATTTTATATTGGCCAAATAATTTCCTTGACGTATTATTGTGAGTGATAACATGTCCTATCAGTTTACAAGTGAGATAATTGAACGTATTTTTGTTATTTAATTAATTTAAATCCAAACTGATAACCGTTGTGTAGAAGTTTTAAAAAGATATCCTAAACGTTATACCGAAGATACCCAAAGCTTTTTTCCTTTATTTTCAAAATTCTGAATTACATACGTTTACAAAATGGTGCCAAATAAGGTTTCGCATTGAAAATTACAAACAATTCTTACAATAAGTTGTGTAAGAACACATTAAAGCGTAACAAAATATTAAAAATACGTGAAACTATACGTTAAGATGTTACAACTAATTTACTTCGCACCCTGCAAAGTCAATATATACACTCAGTTACAAAAAAAGTAGCCCTATCTTTTTCTTTATTTCAAGAAAACTAAATATTTTCATTTCATTGACTAATTTAATTAATAAATCAAAAATGTTGTCGAAGGATAGATTTTAATAACGTATAAAAATAAAGAAAAACTAGAAATACAACAAAACGAAACCAAAAACGGAAACTCATAACACAAAGCAGAGTAACAATTTACCTCAAACAAATCCTTTTTTTATGTTAATAACGAATATGGCCTCCACGAGCCTCCAGAGCGCTAATGCGTCGAGGCATACTTCAAATTAAATTTGCAATTACATTTTGGTCCATGTTTTACCATTCTTCTACAAGTGCTTGTCTTAGCTCTTGTAGCGTCTTTAGGGCTTTTATACGTCTTCCTAATTCCTTCCAGGCATGTTCAATGGGATTCATGTCCACACTCATTGAATGGCATTCTAAACACTCAATTCCCACTTCTTCAAGATACCGACTGACACACCTTGACTTATGTGGTCTTACGTTATCTTGCATAAACAAGAAATTTTGTCCAATCAAAGGCGCAAAAGGAACAACATAATCCATAAGAATGTCCCTGATGTAACCATTCGCGTTTAAAGACCGTTGTTGAAGATTTAAAAGTTCCGTTTTGGCCTCTAACGAAATTCCAGCCCAAACCATCGCAGAGCCTCCCCAAAACTTTTCTTGTTCAACGACAGTGACTGAAGTAAATCTTTCCCATCGCCTTCTCCATACTCTATGACGTCCATCTGGTGATCGCAAATAAAATTTGAATTCATCGGAGAAGAGGACGCGTTTCCAATCGTTTTCTCCCCATTCCCGATGAATTGTACGAAACTCTGCTCTATTTTGTTTTTGCTGCCATGTGAGTCGTAGTACCCCATTGGGTCTTCTTGCATTCAAACCATATGCCCCCAACCTTTGTCTCACTGTTTGAGCACAGAAAGTTGTATCACGACAGCTCTTAGTCTTCGCGCTAGCCCTACAGCTGTTTGGTGACGATTTCGGATACTTTCGAGTATTAAAGATCGATCGCCTCTTGCAGATGTTGCTCGAAGGCGACCTGAACCAAGACGCCTTTCATACCTTTGGGTCGCACGGTAACGATGAACTCCCTACGAACTGTTGTTTCAGATTTTCCAATAGCCACAAGCAGCATATCGAACGCTTCGGCCACGGCTCTTGCCACCTCTTCGGCAGTTATTTGCATTTTTAGATATAACTAACTTTAATTTACTTCGAACCACCAATAGCAAGAACTTTTTCCAAAAAGTCTCAATAAAAATGGGTTCCCAGTATATGATTAAAGCTGAAGAAGAATTCTGAAGTTGAAATAAATCCTTTTTTAGGTTACTAATTTCAATACTTAAAACACAAAAAAATGACAGAATATAAGCCACTGCCATCTCAATGCGATTTATCTAAATCCTAAACTTTATTCAAAAAGAATGGCTAAAAAAGGTGGTAAAATTGAAGTGCGCCACTTTTTATTGTAACTGAGTGTATTTTAAATGTTTGCTTCATCCAATACATTACTTAGCTTAGATGAACTTTACAAATACTTGACATTTGTAAGATCCATGTGGGCACTCACTACGTAAAGTTTTTGGGGCAGAAATCTTCTTACAGCGAACTGTACAATATGGAATTCAAATTTATTAATAACCGTCTAGAAAAAACCTCAGAAAAATCCAAGGAATCTATCTGCTTGCCAATACATCTTGACCTGAAGTCAAGCTATGGTCGTTGTTAATTACTTTGCTTACCATAGGCGTTGAAGTTAAGTTTCTATAGTAATTTAATACTAGGGACGATGCAAAATGTTTAAAGCTATGTTGGTCAATATGGCCGAAGTTTTGCAACAAGATATCTTTGTTTTTTTTAATTAATAAAGATCAGGGTTTAACTTTAGAAGTTCAAAATTTTATTATCTAAAGCCAAATGGGGCTAGTGATTTCCTAAATACATTTTTATTGAGTGCAAGTGTAGTATTATTGATGTTATATAAAATAAGCTCCTATTCTGAGGTTGATGTTACATGTTACAGTTCGAGATGTCTTTGTGGAACCATGAACAATCACCATCTAGTACCGTGTTAAGTTTCGTTGCTGCTTTGTCTTTTACTTCATGTATTACCGTTTTGGACAACCGAAAGGTAATATTACATCATAGTATTTCAAGGTTTTCAGAATAACTTGAAGATATATTTTTAGGACATTCTCACTTTTGTTATTAAACTTTATGAATTGTTTTAACAATAATTACTTTACCATCTTCTAGCATTTTAGGCGCACCGAACAACACTATCTATATGTAAAATATTACAAATTAACTATGTTGAATAAATGTTTGATTTAGCTGTTAATTGTTAATTTATTTGTCAAGTTTTAGAAATCTCTTATTTCTTAATTTAACAAATTAAATATCGGAACAAAGGGAAGAGTAAATTTTGCGACGCGCCCTTTGCCTTTCTTTGTGTTCTCATCGTACGTTGTGGGTAACCCAGATCTCTTCACTGGATATTTTGACCACTAAAACCAAAATATATATACCTGCAAAATATGTATTTAAACGAAATTTAATTTTGAGATTTGATGAAGATGAATCTTCCGCACTGTCGGATGAAGTTAGTTAAAAACGCTTTTGCGTAAAACTTTCTCATGATTACTTTAAAATTTCTTTACTTTTTCTTATAATGTAAATTATTTTATTCTGTTGAAATTTTAAACTTTGTTACGTTATAAATTGTAATCACAGCTAAGTTCATGCTCCTACGTAGATTATTTGGATTCCTATTATTATGAATTGATTATTATGGCAGGTTTATAGAGGAATGGGATTTAGCGACAATCCATTCATAATTTCCTGTCAATTAATTGTTCCAATTAGTTTATTTTAGCTGAGATAAGTGATATACAGTGTCTCTGGCTCGATTTCGGCATAGATGTAACGACTCAAAAACTTCATCATACGAAAAAAATGCATTCTTTATAAAAGTTCCTGCTTGTTTCAAAATTAACGTCGGCCCAGTTAATAATGCTCATTTTAAAACTGTTACGTGTATGATTTGAAAAAACCTACAAGAGCCCAAGAGTAAAGTGCTCTTATTTTATAAACTACAAAAAAATGTTATTAAGTAAAGTTATGTGGATTAACCTAATAAATTCAGATTTATAGTGTCAGCTGTAATATTTTAAATTTAATATTAAGCCCCGAAACGTCGTTGCAACACATTATACTTCTAATATTTATTTTACATTAATTAAAGTATCAAAGACAAAATTTATTGTTTTTGTAAATGTGTCGCTGTCAGAATGCTTATTCTTGAGCAAAAGATATTTATCGTTCGATGTTATCGATTGTGTGAAAATATTTTCTATGCAGGTGTAGTTCGTAATTTTTTTGAAAAATAGCCAGATGCTTCCGTATCCGACAAAATGGTAGCACAAATCGTCACCAAATTTGCTGAAACTGGAACTATTGCCGAGGTTAAAAGAGAGTGTACCAGCGGTGGCGAAGAGCAGCATGCTGCTGCTGCATTAGCAATGGATTGAGTGCGGCGTTTCCTGAAAATATCCTTAAGGAAGGGAGAAACACAAATCGTTGTTAGCAAAACTCTACTACAGCGCATTTTCAAATTTAATAAAGTTCGACGCTTTAAACCACAATTTATTCACACTGTCACCTAATTCGTAACAAAACTCGCCAAACCTTTTATGTCTGCCACGCTTCAAATCGCTCTTACCTGCGTCCACGTGATAAAAAGAAGAAAGGAGAGATGATGCCCAGCTGCCAGAATACCTAACGGAGAGTGGGATGTGTCTTCAGCACGCCTTTGGTCTAAAGTTGTTGGTAACCTAGATGCTTTTAAAAAGTTTGTTTTCGGTGATGAGAATGTGTCTTAAAATAATTGCGATCGATATAGATCGTCTAAATAATTC
>JAHWXV010749571.1:0-16405 GCA_024586415.1 Phrixothrix hirtus | reverse complement strand
TATATATATATATATATATATATATATATATATATATTCAACAACTATTGTTATAATGATAGCTACTGAAACTTAGCCTATCTTTATAACGTATGTCAAACTAAATTTTCGATAAAGGGAGGCAGTGACAAACAAACACTTTTAGTGACTCTTGTCTTTGATAGATTCAGTCGGTTGATATCTGTTAAAAGTTTTAATTTGAATTCAAATAGACAGGTTATGTTTGGTGTCACGTCGGTTGTTATCTGTCAAAAATTTTAATTAGAATTCAAGTAGTTTTATTTTCGTATTTAAACATTTGTGATGTTTTTGAGTTATGTTTTGTTCGTTTTGTTTCAATACGTTCTAGACAGGTTATGTTTGGTTTGTTGACAATAGCCAGTGTATCTGTGTCAGTGATTTGATAGGAACTTTCCCCGTTTACTAGGTTGGTATACTGATGTCACTGCTTGAAATTATGTTAGTATCAATACAGATACGACAAACGTTACCATTAATGAAACACGCGCACAGCCTCCCTTTATCTAAAATATAGTTTGACATACGGTACTACAATACTCAGTGCGTCATAGTTTGTCAAACTATAACAACACAATTGTTTATTGCATTAAGTCAAAAAAAATAGCATTTTCGAGGATTTTACTTTTCCTGTTTAGTTAAAAAAAATAACGTTGAAAGCCCTCGCATACTCCGATCGAGGTCGTTTGTGAATTTTGGTTTAGACGATTCAGAAGTAGTGATTTTAACGTGGTTGACAAACATTGTCCCAGTTAGCCGAAAAAAGTCTGAAAACAGATTTGGAAGGCTTATTGAATGAGGATTCATGTCAAACGCAAGAACAACTTTCCCAAGCATTAAATGTTGATCGACCAACTATCGGCAAACGCTATGAACCATGTGAATGATTCACAAAGTAGGAACGTGAGTACAATTTGAGCTCACAGAAAGAGGAATCGCAAGGCGTGTGATGAGCAGTGAATTTCTGCTTCAAAGATGTACAAAGAAGTCGTTTTTGCATCGAATAGTTACTGGCGATGAAAAAAGGGTTTATATTAAGAAACGCAACAATCCGTTTGTAAAGCTAAACCAAGACTGCATATTCATGGTTCTAAGTTAATACTTTGTAATTGGTGGGATCAGAAAGACGTGGTGTATACGAGCTGTTCAAATCTGTCGAAAAGCTTAATACTAAATGTTATCGACATCAACCAATGCATGTAAGCCGTGTTTTATAAAAAGAAACGCTCAAAATTAGCCTAAAGTGATTGTCCATCATGACAATGCAAGGCCACATGTTGCAAGGTCGGTCCAGTAAACGTCGGAAGGGTTTCAACGGGATGTTTTACCCCACCCACCATATTCACCAGACTTAACCCTATTTGATTATTTGTTTCGATCGATGGCAGGACTTCAGAAATGTTGAAAAAGCCCGAAAACGGATCGATAAATGAATCTCCTCCAAAGACGAACATTATTTTATGATGGCATGCATCAATTGACAAACAGAGGAAATTGCTTTGCATAAAATTATGTTATACAGTTTTTTCCAATAAAAGAGTTCTTGAAATAACAAAATCAACGTTATTTGCTAATTGAAACACATACTTTTTGAGTAAATACTGGTTTTTCATTAATTTTACTATAATATACCGTATTTTAAACCATATGCCATTGAATTTATAAATTGAACTAAATAGATCAAATCGGGCAAAGAATCATGTTCGAGGACACAAACAGTAGCATTGGTGTGCATGAAATTGGCACTAATACGATCTCTTGGACTACTATTTGATCAATTATAGCCAGTGGATCAAGGCAAATATGCTGCATAAGTGTAAAAACACCGCGTAATGGCGTTGACATTATCCATAGAGAAAATTATTAAAGAATCTGTTTTTTGGAACTCAGACTGGAACTGATGGTCAAACTATTAACGCCGCATTGCCATTTCGCAGAAGTAATCTATTTGCCATAAACAACTCGATCTCCTAAGTATAGGCGGGATTTTTTAAGTTCACCCTCACACGGCTAGGCAAAAAATTGTTGAAATCCATCGGTTGAGAGCGCTTGAAATGGAATTTAAGCCAGGTTACTTAAAAGGTCATTAAAGACTTTGAAACCTTATACCGTAACGTGTTTTGGATTATGGGCATAGTCGTACCCTCAAGTTTTAAGAGCAATTTTTCCATATCACTTGGTACATCCAGCATATATAAATTCTATATTTTTGGGCCCTTGAAAAATATACAGGGCGATATGCTAAAAAATATAAAAAAATTCAATAAAGCCCGTCATCGGTTTTTCCAATAAATTTTGTAACTTATATAGGGTGGGGATAAGTTTGTTTGATCTACATGACACGTTCATTTAATGAACGATTTTAATTTGTTTAACATTGGTATGCAACGTGGTCGTGGCCAACTTTATTTTCCATCTTCCTATTGTGACGTGATTTTGATTTTATCGTGAGTTTTGTTGTCAACTTAGTGCTTTTCACTATTTTAATATATTGATAATAGGGACATCTTTAGCATGCCTCTCTTGACACTGGAGTGGGATAATAGATTGTAGAAGCTATGTCGCTCGGTTTGTGCATTCAATTGGCACGCCACGTTCTTAGCTGATGTTGATAGATGTTGTGACTTACGTTCTGTCATTGTAGCTAATCGTTTTTTTCCCTTCCTAATAATTCATCTTCCTGTAGGTCGACTCTTATGTCTTTATTTCTGATACATTAGGGAGCGTTTGTAATTAATCGTAGCAGCATATTTTAAATTGTGGCTATTATCTGTAAATTAAGAACGCGATCAATATTTAGATCTTATTTTGAGCTTGTGTTTATTTTTACGTGACGAATAAAATCGAAGCGATGTGATGGTCCAATGCGGTCCTCACGTTAGTACCATTGAATTTTATTTTGTTCTTTCCAATTTGGTTGAATTTGGCTAGTACTCGTATATTTGTGTGTCGTATAACTTCATGTTATGTTGAATTAATGTAATATTTCTCTATAATTTCTCCCGTCCTCAATATTTCGATCCTAGCTGTTAAGAACTGTCGTTTATAGTATATAATCGCTATATTGCCTACGAATTGGAATAATAATTGTTGTTGAACTTTTGAATGTTACTTATGGCGAAATTGGTAACCTTTATGGGAGCCCCCTTTTGCTTTTCTGGGTTCAGAGATTTCTTGACAGATCTTAACTTTGAATATTCAGCTGTTTAAAAGAGAACTGATGAAGTGCATCAGCTCTATTAGAATTATGGGTGATGCCTTTTCGTGTATAAGAGTATCTTACCATATCTTATGGTACGTCTTTTCTATGTCGTCTAGGTATGCTTAGTATCCTTGTTTGGAACAATATCACTTACCTGTATACTTGTACATATGTCAGTTTTGTCTTGTACCAGAATTGTGATTCTGTTTTACGATATTTTGCAGTAGTTGGTTAACAAATTATTCTATCAGTTTGGCTGTTCCATCCATGAGTCTTCTTTAGCAGGAAGGGTTGAGTTCTTCTTCTTTTTGTGGCTCTCCAATTCTTTGATTAATACCTTATTCTAAATGTTGTATTAAATATTTTTGGACTTTTGACAAGTGCTGCGTCTGATAGGATTCTTGAAGCTCTTGTTAGATTTTCATCGTCTCTCGGAGCATTGTATGAATTCAGCTTCTTTATCTTTTCTTTGACATCTTTAAATGTAATTTGGACGCATTGATGATTACTTTAACTACACTTTTGAATTGGTCTCCTACCGCCTCTGCCTTATGTTTACTGTTAAAGTGAAATTTTCCATTATACTCTATTGGACTGTTTGGGTCTTATTCTCTTTTGACTAACTTGAGGAATTTTTACAGTTTAGAGTGTCCGTCAATTTTCTCCAGTTTTGTCTATATTGAATTTAATTATTTTGTTGATTTCTCTTTGAAGGGTTTTGAATTATTCTTTGTTTTGCAGTTTTCTAGACTTTACTAACCTCTTCTACGACACAGTCTTGCCACGTGTTTTGGTCTCTGTGAGGCCCCATTTTAATCATGGTGAAGAATCTTTGAACCTTCTTCAGGTTTTCTTGTATGGCATTTGTAATTTTGTTACCGCTTCTTCTATTCGTTTCTTAATTACCGATTTAAGGTATTGGCTGGCGCGATATTAAATGCAAATTTGAGTTAGTGTATTTTAACTTATGATTAATTCTTTGTGGTCGTTTCCAGAACTACTGGAAAGTGATGTGAATTAAGCTCGTGATCTGTTTTGATTATAGCGTTTGTGTAATATATAAATGCCGATCACCTCTCCCGTTTTCCTCAAGAGTACGATTGTTACGACCATCAGTCCTCCTACTCTAATTTATTTATTCATGTTCATGTATTTGAGTATTCTCTTCCACGAATGTTAGTGATTATACTACCCCATGTAGGATTCTTGGCGTTGATATCATCTCCTAAGATTTTGGGCCGAATTTTATTAATGCCGCTAAGTCTTCCGTGGCGGTCTTATTATATAATTGATTGTAAAAGACTTTGTTATGAATTATTTAGTTTTTGATTTCGGTTACAACATCTGCTGTACCTTATGCGTGTTTTTGAGGGATCCATTATCTTTGGCATGACTTTTGGACTTAGCAAATAGTAGACTATTCCTCTATTATATTTCCTATATATTTTATAGTCTATTATCCATGGCCTATATCATTTGTTTATTTAATCCTAGATTTTGTTAATTATTGTAGAAGCATTTTGAGTAATATTTTCTCCAATGTCGACTCAATTTTCATTCTGGGGTCGAGTCCACTAATTTCATTTAGATTTTGTAGGTGCAGGGCACTCTTGGTTCTGTCTTTTTAACTTAATCTGTTCGATATTTTGCGGGCAGTCGATAGTTTAGTGGGCGAGTGTCCCCGCAGTTGCAGCGTTTGACCTATTTTATTCTAAATGCACTTAAATTTGAGATGGTCTCTCATATATTTTAGGTATTTTGTGCCTTATTCTTATAGTTTGCAGCATATAACTTTGCTTTATGGACGTAAAATTCATTCTCAATGATTTATTTTTTTACAATAAGTAACACGGGAAGCACTACTTCAATAAAATATTGCAATAAATGTAAATCTTTATACATGATTTCATTATCTATATTAAACATACTATAATAAACAACAGCTATAACAAATTTAATATTTTAAATAGTACTAAACTGGTATTTGTACATGTAATTGATAATGTATGTGTGTATATATCTTGTGGAAGATTTTGTAAAAAAGCAAACATAAAATCCACATGATATTTGATATAAATATTTACATACAGATCTCTACATTTTGATATTTAACGTTGTTTGTCTAACCGTAAAATTTTTAATGATATGAAATTATTTTATTCAACTTTATTTAAATTTAATTGCTACACATTTTTTGTAAAAAGCATTTACCTAATAATCCACTAATTGTTTTAAAAAGTTTACAAAATACTTAAATTTATGATGTATTTTTGTGAAAATACTTTTACGACATATTAATATTTTATTCTACAAATCAATAATATAATATAGCCCTGCAGGAATACTGTAAAAAATTCCATCTATTTTTACTCATTATGCTGTTTTAAAATAACATGGATGCTTTTTCAATTTTGTAAAATGTTTAAAATATAAATTTAAATGCATAAATGAAAAATTAAGTTTCAATTACACATGCGGACTGCACACACGATTAAAGAAAAGATACGACATGTTAGAGTTGAGTACAAAATATCCCTGAATTTCGTAAAGCTAACGTTCCATTTCAGTGAATATTTCAAAACACTATTACGATGAACGATGCATGATGAACCTCTTGGGATACAGTGTACCTAGATTACATATCTTTAAACACCTTCGTTCTGGTTGATTTGGTCCTGACTTTCATTTTTGTTTACCGGCAAGCAGCTTCCCGGCTGGAAACTCTGAATTCCGGTGGTTTTGAAAATTTCCGGCAGGCACTGGAGAATCTTCCACAGCCTTTCCACGAAGGAAGCTGCATCACGTATGGCTTGGCTTCTACAATAATGCTGCCGACCTATATCCAGGGCCGGGGAGGAGACTCCTCCACTTTTCTAGATATCGCGTTTCGCGTTTGTACTACGCGGTTGACTAGTGAGCGGGGCTTTTACAGCGTCCGCATAGGACACGCTCCTCTGCGAAAAGTTTATCACTTTTTCTGCTTTGGGGTACCTGGTACATCTCCTGTAGCTGGCGGTATGGGCCCCAGCGGAGTTAACACACGTTGTTGGGGTCGTCTTCGGCTTACCGCACTCGCCGCTGAAGTGCCCGTTCCCCCACTTTACACATGCGGGATCTACCTGACAGTGTTCTGGTTATGACCGAACCGCTGGCACCGGTGGCACTATATTCTGATATTGTTTTTTCTTCACGGCGCTTTGATACCCACCTCCAAGTGTAGCAAAGTCTTCGATTGAAAGATTTTCTTCTCCTCAGTGGTGTTTTCCAATTCCGCGTAGACTAGCGGCATTGGAATCTTGTTAGGGCCCCTACGCATCCTGCGGAAAGATATCACAGAAAATCCCTGTTACTTGAGGTCTTCTAGGACGGCCTTGTCCTTAAATTCGTACGGAATCCTCCTTATGACAGCCCGTAACGTTTTATCCTGGGGGAAGCTGAACGTATGGAAAGATAGCTTTTCATTACCAAGGAATTCTTTGATGCCTTGGTGGTCACTGGGCGTGGCCGGGTTTATCTTGATGCCGGTAGCCACATTTCGTGCCCTGAGGACTGCTATGCCTCGAACTCGAAGCATAGCGGCGACCTCAAGCCACTTCTCCTTCGTACGGAGAACTATAGGTGGTACTGCGCCTTTCGGTGTGGTTGCTGTGCCTTGCGTTGACGGCACGTCGTTTGCAAAAATCTGGAAGGTGTTCACGGTCTTAATCGGATTTTCAGGCACTTCAACTGTCTTCTTGGCCTGCTTTTTTCGCTTCCTCTGTGAAGCCGTCGGCGTCGCTCTCCCTCTTGGTTTCGCGCACTACAGGAGGTACCATTGCTTTCACCTCCTCGGAGGAGGAGCAATTCATTTCCGCGACTAATTTCTTTGCGGCGGCTGCCGCATCGAATCTGGATGTTGATTCCGAAGCCTTGACGACGTTGTAAAACTTCGAGTTATACCAACTCGAGCAGTGGCTGACAACGTGACGTCGCTTGTCCATCGCACTAGGTAACGTATGTGGAATTGAGCTTTTACTTTGAAACACCCTCAGGCACTATCGAGTAGAGTGAATTCGCAAGCGAAGATACTACAACCGACCCAAGTGGTCTAAAATTTAAAAAAGTTCCCACCATCATGTTCTCCAATTTTATTCAATGCTTATCTGTAGCACTATCCAGGTGTTAATTTAGTTTCCCAAAATTTGAGGTCCCTAACTACAATAGTTGCTGATTTAGACCCCATGGTCTGAAGGTACTCAGTCCGCGAGCGCACAACAGTTAACAAAATGCCATTTTTGGGGTCTAATAAAGTTGAAACTAATTTATAAGACTGCTTAGTAAGTTGAGATCCCATACAGGTTTTATGTTGATTCTGATGAAATTAATTTTAACATTATAGATGCAAAATCCAGTCAAATAAGTTGACTCAAAGTGTACACGAAAATTTGTCGCGGTTCATCGACTTGAAATTTTTACCAAATCTTATGCTTGTGCCAGATTTGCAACTATCCAGCATCTATGTCTACCCAGCAGGATCTCCTAAAACTTGCCACTGTCAGTGCAAATGGTAAAATTTACCAAAGTTCAAAGCCAATTATTAAAAAAGAGTTTACCTGAATCTGCTTGTGAATAGTACCCTCTGAAAGAGAAAACTTTCCTTTAGAAAACTGATATGTTTTTGTTTTGCAATGCGACCATTAAGTATCAATTTACTCAGGTCAAAATATGTTGTGTGCGTAACATATTGCATTGGTCAATGATGGCTGAGCCATTACTGATTATCATATTGAAACCAGTATCCCCATTGCCATAGGGTCAACGCCGGATAAGCTGTGCAGTAACAGCCAGTCTTTATTGCAAGACCCCAAGCCTAATTGTGGATAACTCTATTGTAGGACACCAAGCCTGATTATGGGTTTTTTTACTGCAGCTTCCAAGCCTGATTGCGGGGTTTTTTCTACAAGTTCCCAAGCCTATTTTCTTCAGTTACTTCATCATCCTGAAAGCATCATTGAGCTGCAAGAGAACGATTCAAGGAATCTATATTGCCAACCAGGTGAGGTCACTGATGGAGCTGGAACAACAGCAATGATAACTTGTTTTGGAATCCAGCAAGTATCACGTCAACGGCCATAGGGATGCATAAAACTTATGAACGCATCTTTCCCTTCAACTGAAGTTTCACAAACGTTTCCAATTCGCCATTTCTTTTCATAAATGCACGCAAAGTACTGCCCAGGCTAAAAATTTGTGATTTGAACTATCTGTTCAGCGTCACTAATTTTTAGTCAAAAATGATGTTGCATCCTTTGAAACTCTGCTGACTTGAATTGTTGTTATATTAGTGGGCAAAAAATGATGGTTTTCTCGTGTGTCAGCTAGAGTGTGTCCTTGCCGGAATCTTTCTTCTTGAGAAGCTTTTTCTTCTTCAACTTCCTCTTTATTGATGAAAAAGAATTTAATTAGTTTATATTTTCGTTGCAGAAGTTTAAAAGACCTTCAGGTGTCAGAATCTGATTTTCTGATGGATGCTGCAGACTTGCTCTTGCTGTCAATCATGTTGTTGTGCCTCCAGTGCTATCACAAGGCAACCTTTCATGACTTGTTCCAAAAAAATTCCATTCTGCTTTTGTTTTAAAATCTTCATCATGGCGGCATAAGTTAAGGAAATTCTTGAAGTTCTTGTACTGTGCTGCTGAACCGTTAATGTGGATATGACTTATTTTAGCAAATTTCGTCTTTAGATAATTGATTACTTTTTTAATGTAAACATGGACAGAAATTGTATCTTGTCGCAGGCGGTCACCAATATCACAAAGATTCACACATTGCACCTCTTCAGTTTCTACAAATGGATGGACTGTTATGCGACTGTTTTCCTAGTGAAAGTCTTGCACTGCATCTTGAACTTCAAATGAATGGTTTTCAGCAAAATCCATTAGTATTATAAATTCATCTTGTTTCGGGTCACTTTTGAGAGCTTTCAAGTGCTGAGTTTGATTATTGGTAATATAATGATGACAAAATAGGTTCAAAATTTGTGCCGCAATTTCTTCAACATATTCTTCTATTGTAAGCTGCTTTATTTCTAAAATATCTCTGTCAGTATGAACCCATTGATAAACACACTTTTTATTAGATTTGTTGAGCTAGAAAATTCATATAAAATGGCACGACCAAATTGTTAACAGCACACAATAAATAATTGACCAATCAATGAATAAAATACAAATGAATATATAATTATATCAACAATCTTAAGCGACAATTAAGGCTCAAATTCCTAGAAATGAAAAAAATTAACGCATCAAGGTTACAATATAACATACTTTGATCTGAGTAAATGGCTACTTGATGGTCGCATTATCAGTCTTGTAAAGCAAAATTTTCTTTTTCAGATGATACTATTCACAAGCAGATTCAGGCAAATTTTTTTTAATAATGGGCTTTGAACTTCAGTAAATCTTATCATTTGCACTGACAACGCAAGTCCGTATCTTCGTTCACATGGAAATTATTGCAGACTGAATATTGGTCAAAATTTGTCGCAGTGAGCCGAGACAAATCTTCGTGCACACTTTGCCTCGACTTATTTGACTGAATTTTGAATCCATAATGCTAAAATTAATTTCAACAGAATCGACATAAAAACTGTGTGGGATCTCAACTTATTAACCATTTTTATAAACAAAATTCAATTTTATTAGAGCCCGAAAATGGCATTTTGTTAAATGTTCTGCGCTCTCGGACTGGCTACCCTTCAGACAAGGAGGGTCCAGATCAATAACTATTGCTGCTAGAGACCTCGAATTTTGGGAAACTTAGTTTAACACCTAATTGGAGATACAGCAACAATTGGAACAAAATTGGTGACATGATGGTGGGAAGCTTTATACCACTTGGTATGGAATGACCTATTACAATTTAAAATTCATTTGAATCAACAAATTTCAGTTTAAGATAATTATAATAATAATTCATTTGCCATAAAACCTTAAATAAGCTGTTAAATGTTCATAAAAAAACAAATCGAAGTCAATTAATCACCAAAGTCGTAAATTAAAACTATATAATCTCCTTATATAGGGTTAAGTTTGGATCCAAAGTTAAATTCAAGCTAATTATATCGATAAATAAATAAATCAACTATCTAAACAAATAAATAACGAATAATTTCTTGGCTACTCACTTGTGCTAAAAAATTTTTAAAATAGCGTCCAAATATCTACATAGCATCATTATAAAATTGCAGATGTTTAAATGACAATTTATAAGACAAACTTTCATTATAATGCAACTAAAGTATTGAAATTTAATAAAAAATTATTTCGAATAATTAGAAATTTAGATAATTTCTGAACAGAAAACTTAATTATGAGTTGGGTTATATACCAAAGAAACAGATTTAAGTTTGATGATGTGTGAATTCATAAAATACACAAGTGGTTACTTTATTCCATTATATAACGTAGTTTAGGTAAATTTAGCTTAATCATTAAAATCAGTAAACGACTCCATCCAGGCCAAGCAAAGCTTGACAAAAACGAATACACGTAACATTACGCCAGCACAATTACATTTCTAACGACCATAAAATGTTTTAGAACTGCGATGAATTTACATTTAAAATCTTTTAAAATTTGTATTCCATCATTCTGCACGTGTGTTTCAAATAATAATCACGAAAATCAATCTTCAATCAATATCATCACTCTGCGAATCTTCGTAAGTTCAATTTGCAATTATAGAAGAAACAAAATGTACACTCGGAAGTTATATATCATTATAAATGGAATATGTGGTTCTAAAATCAACCAGTTTAAATTTATTTAGTATTGAAAATTGAGTTTTGACCATTATCAAAGAATTTCAATTATTAAAATATTAAATACAGAATTAATTTAACGATGTCTTTACACATAATCTTGAGGTTGCATTCGCCAAAACTGCAAGAAAACTTGTACATGTAAACGCTAAGTCCGTTTTGTTAAAAAGCTTTAGGAAATAATATTTTTAAGAAACGCATACTACTTTACATATAAAATCATGTCGTTAACCTGTAGTTGTGAAACTGTAATTGAGCTGCTCCATATATTTAGTAAATTAAATGCCTTATTATGAGGCATAAAATTATTGCGAATAATGCCACTTCAATAAAAATTGTTCTTATAATCAAGTGAAATGCCAGGCATCTCTTAAATATCTTATTAAAAATACTGCGCGACAAAGTTCAGAAAATCCTCAAAAAATATGCCACTAATTTGGTTAATAAACACCATCGGTCAATTTCATAAGGTTATTTTTATGTTTTCCGTGTCAGTTTTATTTAAATTTCACGCCTAAAACGTGTAGCTCTGATTCTTATAATTTGGAAACAGAATTATGACCAGCTTCATGAGACTGTATAGGTGTGGATATTTCAAAATTCGTGATGCTAAGCACTTCAGTTTGCTTAATAATTATCGGCTCCGGGCCTTTTAAGCCAGATCGAAAATAATAGTATAATGAATACAAACCGAGGTGCTTCGCAGTTTTTTGTAAGGAATAATATTTGCCCAAATAAGAAACAACAAGTTGGTTAACAAATATTTAATAAATATCCCTAATTACTACAAATAGGACAAAAAACAAAGCAATTTTGACGTTAAGCTGATTGTTTTACCAATGATATACGGTAGCCAGAAGTCCAATAATCCGGATTATTGTCGAGCGACACTATTCCTGTAACCATAATTAACAGCAGTATTTAATTCATCACACAAAATAATAGGTAACCACAAACATATAGTCATTATAATCAGCTTAAGATATTTGTAATGTAATGCAAATAATTTAGGCTTGGATTAACTGAAATTATTCGTAGGAACCATTTACTTTTTACTTTCTCTTACCTATATGAGGTATAATATAAGGAAAGGCATGTTTCGGTCAAAATTTTCGATGTCCAATTTTGAACGGAAATACACGTTTTAAGGTCCCCTAAGTCCGAAAAACATATGTTTAGAAATTGGTTTATGTAGCCAATGTAGCTCGAAAACTAAACGTCGTAGGAAAGTGAAATTTTATATTTCAGTTTACTACCTACCTGACATGTTCTAGTAATAATTTTGTTAAAATCGAATGACCGGAAATGCCATTTTATTCTTGCGATTTTTAGATTTTTTGCGATTTTCTCGGAAATGACTAGTGATTTTCTTAACTTACTACGTTTTTTATGCCTATAATACTCTTATATCCGAACTAATCAGTTTCTCTGAAAAAATTTGTTGTAACGAGTTATTAAGGAAAATCTCCGGAGTTAAGCAGTGTTTCGCGTGGCAAGTTAATGGCTGGTGACCCTTATAATTGTCGTTCTCAAAATAAATGTAAATAATAATTTAATCATTTGTTGTATCATACCAGACTTTTTACTGTTAAATTACATTTAGAAGCTAAAAAGAAGAGTGCGATACGAGTTCGGTGCGTTGTAAGTATTGGGTGTACAATAAAATGCAATGTTGATAAAGATATTTTGTCACCTGTATACAGCATCAAAACTCCGTTGAGCGTGAACATGTTTTGGAATGTATGTGTACGTTAAACCCATTGCATTTGGTAATAATAATAATAATAATAATAATAATAATAATAATAATAATGGATTTAACAAACAATGACATTCAAATGTTATTCAAAATACAACCAGAAACATGACCTAAGATGGAAATATAACAAAAGATCAAAGAATAAATGGAGAAGAAAACAGCTACGATACAAATGACTAGTGAGGTCATAGAGATTCTCAAGAAAATTGGAGAAATTGGAGGAAGAAAAACAATAACAGAGAAGAGAAAGAAGATCCAAAAAAAAATGACCACGGAGCAAAAGCTAAAACCGACAAGTACTTCATAATGCTACCAATGCCAAATCTATAGGCATGTTTCGTACTGAAGAACTCCACCCAACAGTTATTGAAATATGCGGGCAGTCACCCATTCTTTGACTGCCCAAAACCTTAAAACACCCCTCGCCAAAATGTTACAATTGTTGAGGAAAACACACGGTTAGTTTGAGGCTCTGTTCAAACTACCAAGAGCACCAATAATTAAAGAAGGAAGTACAAGCTGATGGGAAGGCAAGAAAATTTTTAGTATACCCGGAAGAATCATATGGGCATGGAGCCAAAAGTAACCTATAACTATCGCAGAATATTACTCTAACGTTGGAGGAAACAATTAAAAGAGCAAGTTGAAAACAACGAAAACTCGGAAACAAGCAAACTGGACAAAAAGTCGTTCTAAAACTAGAAACATCCCTTCTTAGGTTCTCATAAACCTAAAGAACTCCAAGCATAGGCGAAGAAAACTCGACCTTCATAAACAATGTACGATGACTGGGGCCGCCAACGTGTAAGTTAAGAACTTAGGTTTATTTTCCATCTGCATCTCCGCAGCGAGTATTAGGAAATTGAAATCTTTAAACTATGGCGACTCTTACTTTTTAAAATAAAGTAAATTTAATAATGATTCAATTTCTTTAGAAATGATATATTTTTGACTATAATAAATTGCGCGTGAAAATAAATGGTATCTCGCTTTTGACGCCTTTAATCTACTGTATATTATGTATGACAAGTGATGTAGACAATTCGAGATATAAAAGCGAATATTAGGTAGTGTAAGAAAAAATGGAAAAGTTGTATCGTATAATATTTTGAACAACAAAATATGATAAATGGTTTTGTGGAGTTCATATTTGTAGGAACATTCTAAAATTGTCAGAGGATATTACATTTTGAATTGATATAGAAGTACCTATGTATATAAAATTTAGAATTTATTTAATGTTGATTGCATTGAAATATTTAATATATGTTTTTAAAAATTACAGTTTAATTATATTCTTTGTTTAGCATTTTCATGCTATAGAAAACCGTTTCGAGTCCTCCTTTTGCTTATATTAAAATTTTAATTATTATTTTTGCAAAAGAATAGTCCAAAATGATAAGTACGAGCGTATCAAAAATAAATAATACTACGTGATCAACAAACAACAAAGATTTCTATGCGTAAATTATTTTTTTAGAATGCAAACTACTTACAAATACAGTTTTATACGTAGCTCTGCATTTTGGACGCCGTAGTAGGCAGAGTATTCAATTATGGTCATTAAGCTTACACGTTATCAAAGATATCCTAAATATTTTAGTTTGAATGACACACACACACATGCCTAAAAGTAGTCGTGAACTTGCATCTCTTTCTTACCTGCATTGAATTGCAAAATCCAGAACTAGATATGAAGAAAGGAAAAGAAAAAAACTGTCTTACGTTTAAGAATTTTATAACAACGTAACGGCCAGTCACATACAAACGACCACCAAGCACTTACCCTTGACTGGGAAGCTTTAGGTTAAAGGAAATACTATCATGAACTTTTAAACAAAATTCAATAAAACAACGCGTTTAACGAAGCCTTAAAATTAACTATTTTTTCAAGTACCCAACGAGGTAAACAATAGACAAAGCCAGTGGCAAAATTACTGAATAGGTAATAATATGAACTAAACTAAACTAATTTAAATACATTGAATTAAGTCAAAGCTATCGAGCTAAAAATTCTTGAATTTAGTTAAATTAATTTCGATTGACAGAATAAAGAGTACATGCATTGCTATTCAAGCAAAATTAGAGCTAAACAGAAATACTATTATTGAGTAGCTAATATAAATATTACTTATGAGTAAAAAAGATGGAAAGTTTATCGTAGCAGATATATACATGACATATTATTTTGGTTCGCGTTAAGTCAAGTTGATATAAATGATTTACTTAGCTGGGCAAAGTTTTTTGTAATATGAATGCCCAAAACAGGGAACATAAGTCAATGACTTTTGTGTTTACAATAACGTATTTACTTCAGATAAAAGCAAAACGCTTTATCTCTACCTAAGTCCTTATTGTTTAAGTATTGTTAAATTACAAGTTAGGTTTAAAAGAAACGTTTATTAAAAAAAATTTGAATAAAATATTAACGATACTACAACAACCAAAATTTTAAATATGATTGTATTAATTAGAAATGAATAAATCCATCTATTAAAATTACTAAAATATTAATTTAATAATCCAATATTGACAGTTTAATAAATTAAACTAATTAATCGAATTGACTTTCAATATTTATGCAAAATGATGCTATGTTAAAAAAGTTAAAATTAACAGTTAAAGGAAAAGATAGGCACATTTAAAGATATAATTTGTTATGTAATTATCTTTGTATAGTATTAAAAGGTTGAAGAATTAAATGTTTATCCAATTTATATCTTTTTACACCCACACAGTGTTGCTATATATATATATATATATATTAATAAATTGATCTATAGTAATTTGAAACTCAGTTATCTCTATTATTCAATGCAAAATTTTCTCGAATCGATTTCTTCAAAGCACGATACACTACTTATACGCGTAATGCTTGATTATTAATTTATTTAATCTGCTGGTTCTTGTCCTTACAATTATTTGGTTTCTTGTGATTAAACTTATTTTATAATGATGTGCCTAGTTTATTTCTTTACCGGTGGCTTGATGAAAATGTACATGATTTTTAGCGTCTTAGAGTATGTCGGAAATATTCAACGTTTTATTGCAAGTTTCACTAATAACCAATAATAATTTTTTAACCATCAACTGAATAAATGACTATACGTGGCGTTTTAGTCACTTACTTCCATGACTAAAGCGAGACTTTTAATATCAATTACTTTAATCCCAAACGTTTCGTATATAAAATAGCATTTGCCATGAAGCATATATTGGTAACTTGAATGATCTACCAATGTCAAAATCATGCAATTTTAATTTCTTCAAACCTTTTGATTTCAAATTATTCGAAAGTACAATAAATAATGTACATATCTCTGGATTAAGGTGCTTTTTAATCCCTTGAGAGATTAATTCTGTCGCTATTGTTCGAGAAAGGAACTTTCTCTCTCAGGATTAAACGAAGCAGTTTAGTCCCTTGGTATGTAATATACTATTACAACAATTTCAAAAGAACTTGGCAAATCATTTATTAAATCAATCGATAAAAGGAAAAAATAAATTCCCAATTAACAATTTACGTTAATAAATTTTAAAATATACATTCGAAAGTTAGTTTAATAAATTAAAGCGCTTGCAATCCTAAAAGAAACGTACAGCCGGAACATCTTGTCTTCTT
>JAHWXV010749550.1:0-10465 GCA_024586415.1 Phrixothrix hirtus | reverse complement strand
ACTATACCACAATCCACTATTCATGATCCTGCTGCTCTAGCTAAGGAGGTCGCTCAGCAGAATTATGCCAAAGCTGTAAAATTAGCCGCTGCTAGTCAAAGTTTGGCTACAAACCAATTAAGTCATTTAAATCCTCTTAATTACACTGGAGTAGCTCTTAATAAACAGGCAATGGGCATTCCACCTACCACTATGCAACGCTATCCACATTTACCATTAACATTAGGGGCTGCCAATTTAAATCTTGGGTTAAATCCTTATGCTGCTCTTGCACATACTAACTTATTAAATATAACTAGACCTCCCTCTGGAGTTATAAGTCCATACTCTCTAATACGAACACCTTATCCTGCTACAACAACTCATCAACTTTTAACGCCTAATCTATTAACTGCACAATATCCAGTTTCTGTTGCTACCACTTCTATTACTAATGTGCCTCCACCAACACATATTGCAGCTGCAGCTGCACAAAATAACAATAATACCGTCATGCAGCCATATAAAAAATTAAAAACATCATAAGATGCTAATTCTTATGATTAACAGTTGTATACTAATATATGTTGTTTTTAATTTGTCAATTTATTATGATATAAAGTTTAATTATTAACTGTTTAAAAATAGAAGTCTAGTCAAAATTTTGTTAGTGGTTAGGAATGGGTGTACGCTGAGCGACCCCGGACCATGCGAGTGCCTCGTGTCTGTGATATCCTCACACCCGCTGTATGCACCGCTATGACATCCTACCCTTTAACACCACTTTAATATATTAATAATTTTATATACTTGCTAAGATGTGTTGTATTTTGAGGTGAAAGTGGTGTTTATATGATAAATTTATTAGAAATATTTTGCATGGTGGCTTAGACCACAAAATTATTTGTATCATAATTATCCTTTATCGCCTATATTGATAGCATGGTAGAATTTAGAATGATTAGACAGTGCCATTATTGTAGGTACAGTCTGTAGTTTGTAACTGACCCAAAAAGATGCAGTGTGTTATCCACTGCCGTGTGTCTTGCAATTTCCATGTATGTGTTAGTTCGAACTGTGCATGTCTGGGGCTTTTAAATACATGTTATGCATGTTATTTTTGGTATTTCTTTTTAAACTATAATGATAACTTGGCATTTTAACGTAACTGTTTACAGATACACTTCTTTTTGGGTTGGGTATTTTCACTTGTTATATAATTTTATTCAGTATCAACACTATTAATTTCTGTTTCATAAATTAATTAGATTTTCTTTTTTATTAATATTGACCATATGAATTTCTTAGCATTTGCAATGTTTTGTCTTCCTTGTTTGATTTCAAGCACAATTTAGATTTATGTGCCCTATAAATCATTACTGGAAGCCCTTCATTTTAGTTTACTATTATTACTTCAAATAGGCTAGTGCATTTTGTCTTAGTATAGATTTGTGATGTATATTTTATGACAGTGGTATTAGTAGCTGTCATTTAGTGTTATTTCATCAAATATATCGCTTTATATTATTATCAAAGTATTTTATGTTGTGATGCTTTCTGTAATTATAAATAATATAATGTAAACTTATTATAATTAGGTATTCATAAATACTATGTAAAATATGCATTTTAGTAGGATATAATCAGTATATTATATAGGCTAGATATTTGAACAATTGTGGCCATCTTGCTAAGCTAGTACGTTGGTAACAACAATGCTATAGCTGCATAGCGTGCGTGATTATTTATCAAAGAGAAAGTTGCATATAATTATATTGTATATACAAGATGTATCTAAAACATTAGTCAAAATTTTAGCAGTAAATACAAATAACATCTATTTAAATGTTTCATTTTTATAATCACGTAAGTTTATCCTTTATTTGGTTTAAAAAGCTGACTACTCAATTATAACAAAATTTTTGTAACTAATTTATTTACAGTTGTAGTAAAATGTTACTTTAAGTCGAATATAAAACAGTTTAAGATTATAGCTTATAAAGCGACATATTTGAATATTCAAACAGTTATATAGATGTTATTTAAAATCTAAAAATATAGATAAACTGCTATATACATATTTTAGAAGAACTTTCGGATGCATTACACAATGCGATGTAGTCGTGTGGGCTATGCAACTGTGCGTAATCAGCTGCCAGCCACCTTCCATCTTGACTTACAATAATATAGTGCCTTGGGCCGCTGATCACGCTTATTGCAAAAGGTGTGGGTCATGCTCGCCACTTAGTGTGACAGCCTATATTCCTATTTATATTATTTACTGTACTACTCTAATCCAGAGGTGTATGTAATTATGTCACAGCCACTGTTTGTAATAATAATGCTTGAAAATGCATGATATTTGTTTTATTAATCATAGCTTTTTATTTGATTGTTTTATACTGTGTCCATTAATTTACAACCCTTATTCACATGCTACCACAAGTGCTCATACCTCTCAATTAGCTTGTATTATTTATACCTACCGAATAAGTGTTATTATGGACAAATAGTGAATTGGCCTATAGAAAAAGTTATTTTCCAGCTAGCTTTTTATAGTGATATTTTAAAATTTATTTGGCAGGTTTCTGCTTTAATCTGGTAATGATTACTGGACAGAATGCGTTTGTGAACATTTCACTAATATATTTGAATTTTAAGAAATCCACTCTGCATTCTGTTTTAGTTACATTTGTAGGTAAATGTGTAAAGCATAGCTTCTCAATTCAGTTAAGCTGAATTGTTAACTAACATAAAGTGAAAGTTGTGTTTTAAACTGCTCTGGTGTTCAAGTGATGTAGAACAATCTAAGGCTATATAGTTACGGTTCAATTTCTATGTATGTTTGATTTTCTTTACATCTTGCTAGATCACTTTTATAAGCTTGTAGTAAGTAAAACTGTACTGATGTGTAAGGTAGTGCAGTTATTGGCTTATTTGCAGATTACACTTATTTATAACCTTTAATGCTCTTATTCATGAGGTATTATGTTTACAGAACCAGCCGCATTCACTAAATGTAGCAACGCAGATATTGTCCTACACGTAATTGCTTTCTAATATGTTATCTTTTTAATGTTTCATTTATAGTAGCACATTAGCTTAAATAACTTAATATACAAAACGCCGTAGACAAACCAAGATACTATTTTCTCCTAATGCATTTTGTTAAATCTTTTATAATTTCAAAAATTTATTTTGATTTACATCAATACCATAGTTAGTAGTAAAAAACATCATTTAGAGGTATAAATTATTTTAAATTACGTTGAAAAGATAAATAATTAAATATTGTTTATTATTAGTTTAATCATAGTGCATTTAAAAAGTTAAAGTGGAAAAAACATTTGGCGGGGATGCTTATATATTACTTATCAGTTTTAATTGTGATATAAATTTCTAAATACAAGAATTACTTATCTTCTTTTTCAGACTAAAATAACAAATAAATGGTAAAAGTTGATGAACTAGATTGTATGTAGTAAGACTATGTCAATAATCATTTAATTAAATAAATTGTAATATCTGTTTTTATTTTTAGCATATCATAATTTTGAAACAAATTGATGCTATTATGGTATTGATATAAATTTGATAGAGTGCTCCAAATTGAAATGTTCCAGAATAATAATATTAAACTTACAATTTCTAAACTTGACTTGTCAATTTTATAAAGTTAATGTTAAAGTATTTTATAATCACATTCCTGCAATACTTCTAAAAAACATTATATAAGGAGCCATAAGATATCCTTTGGCAGAGATTTTAAATATGATGTTCAGGGTGTAAATAGTTACAGATTTAAAAATGGAAGTTGATTTTAATATATAGATTAATTTTGTTTAGAATTACTTTTAGGTGGCCACCCTGCATTATTTATAATTTTCTCTGCACTAATTATATCTAATTTTGTTAATGTATATTTTATTTTTCACTTAATTTTTTAATTTTCAAGTTTATTAATTTAATTTGCTTTTTGTTTCATGCTTCCGTATCTGGTTTGGTCTTCGTCATATTTCTGTTGTACTAAATTTTTATTTAACTTTAAACATTATTTTTGCTATATATTTTACTTGATTGCTATTTTGGATTTGATATTTGCTGTTTGTATTTTATTGCACACCTAACGGTGTGCAATCGCGTGGTTTTGGGATTACCCACCGACACCACCCAAAATAAATTGTATTGTGTTATTTACTATATAAAAAAAATCTATACGTACATCCATTTGTACTTACATTCAACACATAAACACATACGATGCACTCCAACATATTTATACATGTTTATCCATAATGATTCATACCAACATTGACACTTGTTAATAATATTTATTTCTGCTGTTTATTCAAAATTTGCGCTTATTTATAAATAATTTAATAATATAATCTTGCCTTATAAAAATATTAACTGCTGTGTATATTATTTTAAAATTTAAAAAATATAACAAAATATACAAACGCACGCTGTCTACTTCACATGCAATTGTAATGGTGTATGGTGGGTATATGTACTGCTGTAACGTAATGTTATCGTAATGCTGATTGGCTGCGATGACGTTGGCTTGCTGCACTGCTGGTCGCTGCATGTCGCCGGCCCTAGACAATGGCCCGCCTGTGCCCTCAAACGCCCCTTTTGTGATCTACACTGATGACCATGGACAGGTATAGATTGTATGTTAATAATCATGTCTGCTGTACTACGCTAGAGTTTCATTCAAGATAGAGCTGCACTTGTCAATATATATTTGCAGTAAAAAGGTATATTATTGTAGTTACAGCTTACATGTTAAAAGTTACTTTTAACTAATTGCAATAACAATTTCAATTTGCTGTTTGCATCATCATATTTGTGCATTCATAATGTATTAGGGTTTCTTATATGATTGCATATTAAACATTTTAGTGACACAATTAAAAATCATTATTTTGAAACAACCTTCATGTTCTTGCAATTGATTGCAAGAATATCAGCACATATGCAAGAAATACATATAAGTAGTTCAAAATTAGTAATATACATACCCTAACTGTTACTGTCAAAAAAATTACATTTTCCCGTTGCCCAATAACAAATGAATACTGAATAAGAAAATATAAAAAAAAATTATATTTGTTTATGCATCTATGCTATCTATTTTGTAGATATTATTTTTCATTTTATCAATTTTCCATATACATACAACATAAATATGTGCATGTCTAAATCAAATCAATTCAAGCATTATTTTGATGAAACTATCTAATTTTAAATATATATCTGTACTAAAATAGAAGAAACCCTACTCTCAAAAATGTTTGTTTTTTATACTATTTTGCAAATTGGTGTAATTTATATAGTGAATGCATTATGTTGATGCAAAGTGAAACAAAAAGTGGGTTTACCAAAATTTGTAGTAACTATTTCTAGATGTGCACAATTTTGTTGAAAGTACTAACTGACATCATCACTGTCTGATTGCAGCATTAATTTGATGTTTATTAATGCTTTGAAAGATTTAGTTACTTTTAATGCTGACGTAGTCATTGTGCTTTGATTTCCTTTTAATTAAACCGCCAAAATGCCTTCAAAGTAAAACTTTTTGAAGTTGTTATTTTTAAATTATTTTTACTTTAATGGCATTTTAAATAAATCTTGAAATCTTCAAACATTCTGCATGTAATTCACTGCTAAATGCCATACTATTTATTAACACTGCTTAATGGTTTTGGTCTTCAAGTCATGTCACAAATTCAAGCTTTGTATATTTATTCATAAATTGTATTAGTTTTATTAGAAATTCAAGTGTTCTAGATATATAAATAAATTAGCAAGGTAGTGTATAAGATTGATTATATTGATTATATTGTTGTGTATGCAGAATGCTTGAAGATTTAGCAATTAATTATTTATTGAAAACTATTTATTAATAATAGATAAAGTATTAATTGGCATGCTTTTTAAATTTTTTTTTCAACACAGACTCATCGCAGCTATAAATTTAGAAATTACTAAATTGGATACTCTTCAAGTATATGCTGAATACAATTAATTTAGTATTTAGAGCCATAACAAATAAATGTTAATTGTTAGACAATACAATTGTTTGTGCTAAAATTTTTTTTGAATATTAAGCCTGTGTTGCAGCTATAATGTTTTTATCTACATGTGTGCAATTAAACTGCACATATGTGTATTATTACTTAATAGTTACTTCAAATATATCTTCTACGATTATATTTATATCTTTAATTAATGTTTTACTATATTTTCAGTTACTGGACACCCTCCAGGTGTGCCAAGATTTTAATCGAGGCCTCTGCAACCGGCCAGCCTGTAAATTCGTACATATTCAAGAAGGTTTGTAAAAATACATACATTGTTTTACTTTATTTAGACATAGTCATATTATAATTTATATTTTAATGCGATTTTTATCTTGGGGTTTATATTTATATTATGAACTTTAAAATTCGATGAGTACTGTTTCATTTATACCAGCATTTTTGACTAACAAATAAAAATTTTCATCAGATCTATCCAAATATTTACCATTTATAGAAATTAAGTGTCTTTAGGATGAGCTATGTTTTTTTAAATAAAGGCCATTTACATATGCCACCAATAGACACTGTAGAATTAGATGGCGCTAGTGTAGCATAGTTATTTATATTATCAATCATCTGTTAGCAACAGTAGCTTAACTTTATTCGCATTAATTGTTGTGCATAACCTGGTTGAAATGAGTGCTAAAATAGAAAACCTCCTGAGTTGTGAGGCATGGTGAAAAACAAATCTATTTCTGAAATTACAGAGAAATTTGTGATGTTTATAGATCCAGTGTTATGTGCAAAAGGTAAAGTTCACAAATGGTGTCGTTTGTTTTGTGAAGGAAGAACGAGTGTATATGACATATAACAGTGAACACAAATGAATTGATCAAAAATTTAAATGAAAAAATCTGTGAAAACGGAAGATTTACTGTTTCTCAATTATTGATTAGATTTACTTTTGTTTTGTGAGCAGTGATTTATGAAATTTTAACTGAAAAGCTGTTACCGAAAGTAACACAAAAATGTTACAGAAACACACACAGAAAAACTTTTTGCTGTAGCTCAAACATTTTTGAGACTACAAAAATAAAGGTGATGAACTATTGAATTACATCGTAGCTGGGGTTAGAACATGGATATCTTATTCAAATGTTGAGACAAAGCAGTAATCAATGCAATGGCGGGATTGATCATCTCCAATGCCTAAAAAGTTTAACCAACAATGATCAAACAAAAAGTTTATGGTTGCGGTTTTGTGGGACAACAAACAGATATTGCTGATTGAATTTCTTGAACATGGAAGAACTGTTAATGCCGATATGTACTATGAAACGCTTTAACATTCAATTCAATAACTGATGGGATTTTGTATTTCCACAATAATGCACTAATGCAATAATGACTGAACAATTAAAGCAATTTTATTAGGAAATCCTAAAATTCAACATACAGTTCAGACCTTGTGCCGAGTGATTATTACCTTTTTCTTCATTTAAAACGACTTGCATTACATAGGTTTGAAGATGATTTTTTTATAATAAAGTTTTTGTATTTCGCTTACTTTAATTTTTGTATCACAATGGCCCTTACTTAAAAAACATGCCTCATATTATTAGTAATTTATATTTCAAAGCAATGAAGAGCAATGGCAATTACTATTCCTTAATGGCACCTTCCAATTTCCGCTTTTAGTTGATGAGCAAATAGCTATAGTCTACTTTGTTATCTTATTTACTATTTTGATTGTCCTCTGACGAGTAACTTGTATGTCTTAACATTAACAAAAAACTTTTATTTGCTCACAGTTCCCAATGACAACTGTTACTTCTTTAAGTCTTCAATTTTGTTTATTAATTCATTGAACAAGATTCAAATATTTATGAAGAAAAGGTGAAAATATCTCAAATCTGACAGATTAAATTAGTTAACCGCAGGACTTAATGCATCATAAAATTCAATGTCATGTTATCCACTCGTAGGTTGCCAGACCTCTTTATCTAATTGATTATGACTCGAAGCACTTCTGGTTCCTAGATTTGCTTCAAAGAAGTTGACTCCTTTATGAAGTGTATCGATCTAGGGTTTACACTTCAAAATTGAGTATTTACTAATCATAAAAATAGATTTCAAATTCAGTATACTTTTGTAGCAATGGAAATTGATCATTTATTTGATCTTAAGAGTTTATGAACAAATGGTGAATAAAAATATAGTTGCATGATATTTTAAATTTATTACCAATTTAAGTTTTAAAATTTGACAGAACTACATCCAAGTACATTAACTAATGTTATAACAAGCTGGAACGCGTCTTGCGCCTCAGAGGTTCTTAAAGACGTTGAATTTTTCTAAATTAGCTAATCGCTCTGGCCACGACAGTGGAAGGGGGAATGCTACATCTATAATGAAATTAATTCGGCAAAAATTCAGGAATGATTTGCAAACGTCAAAAATCAGGAAAAAGGTCGTGATTTATGGGCGCCACTTTACCTTAATTGTTTTAACGGGTAGAACTTCGGAAATGGTACAGTAAAGTGTTCTATTTCAAAACCAGAAGGATGTACTGTTATTACAGTATACTTACTAGTTAATTATTTAGCATACGCCACTGGGTAGTTACTTCAATTCAGTTCGAGTTAGACTCATAACTAAAATTGCTTTACTTACTTATGTTTTAACGTTTTCCTGTAAGAAAATGATAGTTTCTACTACTAAAGTTATTTATAACAGTAAAATAAATAGATTGTCTGCTTTAAACAAGTCACTGATAATGAAGACAACATAAAATTGTACAGACAATAAAAGAACAGTTAAACGATCAATTACTTAATCGATAAAATTGCAAAATAGGGGACCCGTGGGTTTGATTTCTAAAAACTATCTTAATTAATAATAACAAAATACTGACCCCGTCTAATTGTAGCCTTAATTTACTGTAATTACCTAAATTAAATATCACACAACAAGAACATAATTGTCTATATTGGCTAAAAGAGGTCTCCCAGCGGTTTATGACTATGTTACAAGGAAGGGGGTTAATTGTTAGGTTCCCCAGAAGACTTCAGTGACTTGCGGGACGGAATAAAATGATCCACCCTTACTTGAGATCTCTGTGACTTCATAGAAATAGTGTGGCCTTTGTTTCCGAATTCTATTGTATCTTACATACTGCCTCATCAGATCCTAATCTTCACTTACGAATTGAACAGGTAATTGATGCGGACCCCAAACACAATTCGCTTTTAGCGATAGTAAGCCGAATTATCACTAGTTTCGGTCTGCAATAAATAACTATAAAAGAGGGTAATTCGTCGATTATTTTCGCAAACTTACTTGTGACACACACACACACTAAAGGATGTTACTTCCTTTCGTCATGTTCGAGACTCTACTGCTTGTTAATTGAAATTGCAGGGAAAGGGAGTCGGTTAACGTTTATTTTTAGAAGCATAAACATTCTCATGGGAAAGCTGATTCTGTATTTTTAAAGCATGAACCGGCTATTCTTGGATGTTAATAATTATTGTTAAGAATTGGTAGCAACCTGTAAAATCTTTCTTTATAATTCTAGATATAAAAATGATATTGGTTGTTTACCATGCTATGAATTTACCTATCAGGTATTTCCAATTAAATGGCAAATGTTGCAAGAATTATAGACACACTTACAATGTACAAGCCTAAGATAATTAATTAAAATTTACTATTATTTATGAGTTAAACATCTAATGTTCATTGTAAAACAAAGTTTATATAGTGTTCAAGTTTCAAAACTAGAGCTGGCCAGCTTAAACATAGTACTTGCTACTTTAAAAATATTTATTTATTTCTGTTATATCTCCACTTTCAGTGTCCTTTTATGATACAAGCTATCCACAACACCTTCCTGTCTAGCTCTTATTTTTTGATGATGGCATGTTCAACCAATTCTGTATAAAACTAGTTTATATTAATTTAACAATCCATATTTTCTTTTGCATCACGTGCATGAGCTTTACTCTCATATACTAACAATAACTTCAGTTATATCTTTAATATTCCATGCTTCCTTTAGTATCAGGTGCATGGGCTAGACCATTATATATCTACAAAAACTTACTGTGTAATTTTACTATTCTATATTTTCTTTTGCACCATGTGCATGGGCTGGGCTAACATTTGTTATTTCTTTAATGTTCCATATTATTTATTTTAATTTGATTTTAAGGAATGACGCCTTTTATTGACCTTTTTAAAATAAAAATTCCTTATTATTTTTCATTTTCATAGTCACCCCTTTCATTAAAAACTCGCCTTTTATTTTATTTCGATATTATTGTTAATTTTGTATTCTTAGGGCCAGTACTTTCAACTTCGGTTAAATGTAATCCTCGGTTAATATCCATAATAACCATTTTCAGCACAATAGTAACCAAGGCAAATAACTGCTGATTAAATTTAACGGGAAATGAAAG
>JAHWXV010749476.1:0-11750 GCA_024586415.1 Phrixothrix hirtus | reverse complement strand
AATTTAATAAATTCCGGAATTAGGTTTATTAATTGACCTCGACCTTCATTCCTGGAATATTAATATAAGAAAAATAACTATTTACTACCGCATACCCCTACAAATATTCAAAACGCAATTTTAAATAGTTATATACATGGCGTACTAAATGTACATACTAAAATTAATACAAAATAAGTTAAATACAAAGATGAGACCGTGACAACTACTACAACAATAAATTTACAGTACATACATTATTTACTTCGAAATAATATAAACATGTATAAAGCAAGTAAGAATTTATTAAAACATAAAACACAATTAGTAGAAAAATTTAAAATTCTTCTACGACATGAGAATATCTCAGACGCTATCCAGTCATTGAACCAAGCTGTTTACATTTGTTTGACCTACATCCGAGGTAGTTCCAAAAAAGATCTTTGTATTTTTTTCTTATGTATTATTAGGTAATAATTGTGTGTATAAATTTGTAATTTACATATTAATATTTGTTTTCTCAATACATGTATTTATTTGTGACTTTTATTTAACTATTTGAATCGAATTGTAGTTTTTTGGGGTCCTATAAAATAAATAAAATTAATAACGGATTTGTGTTCAATCTTTCAGATAAAAATATCGGAACTAGGAACTATCGTTCTGCAAAATGGGTCTTTGTTCACTAGGATCATAACAAATCATTTAAAATTACGTTGGTTACCTAAAACAACAACCAGTTAACGTTTTAATTAAAGTAACTTAATTACCTTTTTAAAGTAATTACTCAATATGCCAAAGGGTTAGCCAGAGTAGATGTCGTATATTGGCTTGCACAGGTTTAGATGTGCAGGCATTTGGACGTGGACAGCAGTAGTTTCTGAATAACTACTGCAAGTCTAGAATTGTGCAGATAGAACTTTGCGTATACACTCATGATAAATGACGTGAAATCTTGTTAGCATACTTCATCGCCGTTGTATCTACCTTGATGCTGCCGCTGTTGGCGCGCTTCTAAAATTAATAACGCGTTTTAGTGACTGGCTTGTAAATATTGCACACTACTTGTCAAAATATTTTATAAACGAAAGGATCAACAGCCTCGCAAGGTGAGGGGAAGGGATGCGCTTAACATCACATAACTGTATTCGCTCCTCGGGAGAAGATCCTTGCTGTCCGTATCTCCTCGTCAGTTGATACGGAGCTAACGAAAGCTTCTAGAGACTGAGTCTGTCAAGAAGGAGAGCTCCGGGTAAGCTACACCCTCAAATGAAAATCTGGTTTTACATGTAAGAGGGGGTGACATCTATTCTGTTCAAAAGTTGGATAAATAATTTGTATTACAATTGCGTAGGTAAATACTTACGTCATTAAACAACAACAATCGCGGCAGACAAAGATTTCAATTCGTCCTCAAGGGATGGCCTATATAAGAATAAATGAGGCTCCTCTGTATCCAAAAACGAAACGAGGGTGAATAGAGGCAAAGATAGCGAAAGTGAAGAGGTTATCACTATACATTTGTGAAATTTCCTAACCTTGAATTAATAATAACGGTCGGTGTCGCGTGTTGTGTAACGACTTCAGGAAATACCCGAAATTAATGTTGAATTTTAATTAAATGCCTTAATTTCCTAAGATTTAAAACACAATTTATGTGATCGATGTTATGGTTCGCATCATAGTTAAGTTAATGTAAATCATTTATTAGAATTTATATGACGCTCTAAAACATTTGGACTTAAATCAATGAAATGTGTTTTTACAAAATGTATTTACTCCAAGTAAAATAAAAAAAAATCTTTTTCTATGTCTAAGGGTATTACAACGTGTCGGGGGTAATAGTAAACATAATTACGATTATTTATCTCGATGTAGGAGAGGAATCAAGGTTGGCATGTTTGCAACCGGTTCAAGAGCTGTGGATATCTTCTTGGAAATACCGTGTAAAGCATAGACCATAGCAATCATTACATATCAAAACAGAATAGCTTCTTGAACGCTAGTTGTTTGTATTAAAGTCGAATGTCGCATACACAAACGACAAAGCACCTAAGCTAAAAACATTTGAGTGCCGAAGTTGAATACTATAATTATCTGTAACAAAAAGTTAAAAGAAAAATCACATTAGAAACGAAAGGCATTTATTCGAATAGAAATCCTAAATTTGAACACCTTAACAATAACAAGTAATTCATATTGCGTTCGAAACATGTGTCACAAGCAAAAGAGATATTTACATTGCCTTTTGAGTTTAAGGCTAGCAATATATAAATAACAAAGGCACGGATTATCTTATTATCTTACAAAATTGGCGTCTGAAATAGTAAAATCGTCGGTCCCCTAGCGTAACAGGAGTCCAACACTGTGTTTTGAGGTATTACCAGGAAAGCAAATGTGCCCTAGCGACAAACTAAAAGTTAACATGCTGCCGAAGTCTAAAGATGCCGGAAGTTTTTGCGAGAAAAAGCGCTGTATCAATCGTTCAAATAATCAACCTTTTATGTTAATAATATTCAAAACGCTTAATATCACAAAATATCAAAACGTAGACGTGTGAAACAAAAATTACATGAAAATTTCAAAGTAAAAAAAAATTAAAGTTAAATGATTTTACTACACATCTATCTGAACACTCTGTAGCTTACATAAAGTTTAAACTAAATTTAATGTACATAAGTTAAGTATGAAAATTTAACTTGACAGTAAACGTAAGTCGTAGCTATAACATTAGTTAAAAAATTCAGAAAGTTATCAGTACCTGTACGCATCTGTTTCTTTATTTAAACCAGAATTTTAAGATTTTTAAATTTTTAATAATTACGAAGTTAAACTTATATAGGACACGACAGATAAATAATTTCGAAACGTCGTCTGCAAAGTACATTGATTTTTAAACCCAGAAAAATAAACATAACTCCCACTAAGTTTCATTCAATTATGAAAAGTACCAAGAGTAGATGACTATCCCAAGCGAATTCAAATATAGAACATAATTAACTTATCTGTGTGAATGGCTACCGTTCCGTAGGAAAGTCGGCAGTCAACGACAGGTTGAACTAAATATTTCCGAGGCAACCTGGAATCTCGCTTCAACGTCGATATCTGTAGCATAGGCGATCGGAGATACTTTACCCAAGAAAAATCGGCAGTCAACGAACTGCTTGACTCTAAATCTATCGGTTACATATTGGATCACGAATAACTGTGATTACAGCTTCCATCCGATCCAAACACATTTTCAAAAAACGAATGCATGCTTGAATTACAAATGGCGTCTTTATCTTGCCCTGTCTACTGCACCGTCACAGCTCATATCATATCAAAGAAAAGTGAGCAGCTGTTAATCTTTGCACAATATAAATCCTCAATCAGAAAATATAATATATTTGCATACACCAAATTTTGTTATTGTTATTAAAAAGAAAAGAATGTTTAATTGACTACGCATAACTTTTCGCGATCTACTTTACATTAAAAATAAGTATTATGTTTATTTGAAATTTTCGAAGATATTAAACTGTAAAACTGATCTAGAACCACACAGAAAATATGACAAGCGTACGAAATCAAAATTATGCAGATTTCGCGCCCACGCGTATCGAACAATTGCGCACTAAAATAATTTTAGCAAATCCTCATTTTTATAATAAAAAACTACCAACCTCTTTAAGTACAATAGAGCATTTACTTAATATGACAAATTTGCAAAAAATAACAGTAACGAAATCTTGACTGTTACAATATTTAACTAGCAAATAAATAAAATACTATAATAGAAACGTTTATTTAAAAAGTAAACAAATTATTAATGATACAGCAATTAAGATGCTTAACACGATTGTATTAATTTAAAAATGAAGACATCAATCTATAAAAATTGCGAAAATATTATTAATTTAATAGTCCAATATGGACAGTTTAAAAAATTAGATTTACTAATCGAATTGGTTTTCAATATGTATGTAAGGCACTGTTATATTATAAAAAATTTACATTGACAGTCTAATGAAATAGTAGATATCTTATGGCTTATAACGGTTAAGAATATCCTCTTTTAAGTAAAGGCTACCTCTAAATAATCTAGTTTTGACAAACAATAAATACGATTGCATAAAGGAATTTTAACTATTTGTACGTGAATGTTTATCTAACATATATTTTGAATGCCACGCATTGAATCTTATTTATGTATGTATATTGACAAACTAGCCTTTAGTCATTTGGATTCTTAGGTTATTTCTATTTGATGACAATCTTCTTGGATACATTTTGATTTACTGTAACACAACTCATTAATGGCACGTGTTAACGCTTGATTATTAATTTATTCAAACTATCGGAACCCACCCTCACGATTAATGGGTTTCTTGTAATTAATCGGTGAGTTAATGCGGATACTTATAAAATGTTAAGTTAAATTATTAACCTATTTTTATACAATGCTTATTTCACAATGAGCCTGGGTTACTGATTAAAATACTTCCATAATGGCGTCCTGATGTAAAAGACACGCCTGTTGGCATCTTCCCATCTTTAATGAGATCTATTTCATGTCGGAAATAATCGGATTTTCATTGTAGGTTTTACTAGAACCAATGGAATTTGAATTGTTCGGCCGTTAACTAAAGTTCGCGATATTGGTTTAAATTTTCCTCCGTACGCGACTTTTATAAATATTTCTATTTCTAGGTTTTAAATTTTCAATTATGCTGACAGTTTACTTCTAAAATTAATATATGATACGTTAAAGGAGCCGAAGGCATCGTTTGTCTTTACAATTATTTTGTAATCATAATTTTTATGTGCAATGTTAGTTTGAATTGAATAATGATTTAGATAATTACGAAGTGAATTGATTATTATAAATAGTTATATTATTGATGAATGATTAATTGTTCCTGTTCATCAACAGCCAATCGAGGTAGCGGCTGGATGATCTTGGTGTGTGTTTTGAGTTGGCTTTTAAGTAACATCGTTGAGCAAATATACACTATGTTGCTATTTAATTAGCTATAATTTTGACCAAGGCTGTAGTGACAGTAACAACGACCGTTACTTCGCACCTTATCACTTTGAGAGTTCTTATTGTTTATTTCTTTGGGAATATTTTTAATTTCCGCTTTCTTGAAATACCAATATAAAAATTTGCTATCAAACTTTTAAATGAATACATTTTCATACAAACACAAAATTCAAATATATGTCATTCGAACATCCTTCTAAAAATGATTTACATATACTCCTATATTAAATATTATTGCAATAAGAGTATTAAAACTGCAGACTCCCCAGTATAAATTTTTTAAATTAAAGGTATATAGCTGTACCTACTGTTTTCAAGATTTATGTACGTATTATATTTGCGGTAATGGATCATTACAGTATTTTTATGTTCATTGTAATTAACTTACATTCTTTTAAAGATTTACATCGCAGTTTCTGACGGTATTATAAATCAGTTTATGATTAACATAAATATTGTATGACATACATTTAGTATTGTAAAAGTGTTATCTTTCTATCTACAGACCGCATTTAGACAGTAGATTAAAGAAATTAATTTTAACTTGGCTCATAAATAGAAACTAAAATAAATAAAAATGCCATTAAAGGACCAAGTCAATATTGTAACAAAATTTGCCAGTTATTTAGTTATTTATTTCTGATCTCTAATTTGTTTATAATTTAGAATTAATTTACTTAATTCTAATTTATATTAGCGACTTTTATACAGCAATACCAATTTCAGAACTGAAATGAGCCGAACTATTATTCGTATTTATAGTAAAACTGAAACTTCCAGAATATTCTAGAGAAAGTCTAGACATTATAACTCATTTCCAGCTCAGCAATTTCATTTAGCGGCATGACTCATCGAGGAATTTTCCATTTTGTATGAGTGTTAACCTTGTTACACTGCTTCTTCGTTATGCTTGTTGCGTCCAATAACAACGATCTCGGTTTGTGTAACTGAAATGTTTCTACTTCGATCGTCGGACTGTGTGCTCCATCTCTGAACCTGAATTGAGGACCACTTACTGCCTAAATCTTTGTAAAAGTGGTGTCAACTGTTTTATTCATGAGCAAGGCATCTCTTGGGTTCCGTATATGCCCGTGCCTCGGAGTCTGCATCTTCCATGTTGTGCACCACTCGCTAGTTAAATTTGGCACTCCTAACAAAAGTTGCTTCCCATAGGACTTTTAATATCGCTTCTGCTGTGACGTAGTAAATACTTAGTATATGCTGGCGGTAATAGCGGCGTAAATGGTATATCTTGCAAAGTTCTGACCTTTGCTACCGTATCTCTTCCACGCCTCCGCCTCGTCTCTTAAATTCGGCAACAATACCTTGAACAAGTCGCAGATCTTTGGCAACACATTGAGCAAAAACATACTCTTTTGATACGCCAAGGATATCTATGCGCTGTTTTGCGGATACCATAAAATTACTCTTGGCTTTCATATCCTTGACCTCGATGTAGTTTGCCCTTTGGATCTCTTTGACCCGTATTGTTACTAGCGTATGATTTAGGTGTACTAGTTTAGGTTTTGCTCTGGGTGGCTTCTTAGTCCCACACGTTGTATAGCCTATTCTTGTTAAACTTTATACGGGCCTTCCCAGAATTGTTGTAGTTTAGGTGATAGGGCTCCACATCGCATGAAGATGAGGTCATTAAATAGTTAATAGTACATATGTATCTAAAATCGTTAGAAAAATACGAAAATATTCAATTTACTTCTACAAGTATTCTTACGAGAAATAGTTTTAATTATTAAGGTTGTAAATGCAAAATTATTACATGTATTCCCAAAATACAAATAAATATCAAAAATTATAGTTCTAAGATAATGAATTTTGAAAATAGATGTGACGAATAGAATTTAATGCAAAACTATAGTTAGTGAAGAAACATCCAACCGATTAAAATATTGGAATTACTTGTGTTGATAATGCAAATAGGTCTTTATTCAAGAAATACTAATACAACACACAAACACGTTCTTAAAAGAAGATGATGTATTGTGTATGAAGAAATAAATCAGTCTTACATGCCCAAATTTTATCGTAAATGATTATGCCAAGAAAATATATTCAGACGTTTTGATATATTTCTAAAACTTAAGTCCGCCCATTGATGATATATCATTTATAGTATTCAGATGAGTAAGACCCACTCGTAGTAGCATTACCATTTAGCCCAGTTTAAATATATATTGAATAGCCAAAATTCCGATAGAGATGGAAACTTGATGCAGATCTTCAAATCACCATTTCAAATGAAATGTCAATAACCGCCATCGATTATGCTCCTATTAAAAATTTTATTCAAGGTTAAATGTAAAAAAATGTTTTTTCTCTAAGTATTATTATAACGGGTTAGCCATCTGTTATCATCTATTTTTAGTAGGGTGCTAAGAAAATGTTATTTTCCTATTGACTGTTCTACTGCTAAATTTGATTATGTCAATATTTGCAGTTTAATTAGTAATGGATGAGTTTTCAATTAATGAACGTGTTTTTGTGGTAAACGAGTTTATACTAACTCAATCAGTTGTGCTGATGCAAAGAATTTGCGTCGGGAATTTAATGTAGAAAGGCACGGGCGAATTCCAACACGACAAACCATAATAAGGTGCGTCTGAGATTTTGAAAATAGAGTGAACGTTGCCTCAAATTTTAATGGAGGTGTACGTACTGTCAGAAAACTTGAGAACATAGAACAGACAAGCTGTATAGAGAAGTCTGAAACGATCTGCATCGAAACAATCACTTGCTTTGCATATTTCCAATAGGAAGAATTCTGCATTTTGATCTGAAGTTTCACCCGTACAAAATTCAAGTAGTCCATAAGTTAAAAGATGCAGATAAACCTGCTCGTGTTGCTTTCTGTAGGCAGTTTCTGTGAATTCTAGAAGATGATGTACACCAGCTAAATTTTTTGCTTATGTCAGACGAATCTCACTTCCATCTATCGGCTATGTTAATAAGCAAAATTGCCGCTACTGGTCTGAGGAAAATCCACAATAGCTTCATGAAAAACCGCTTCATGACCTCAAAGTTTCCGTATGGTGTGGTGTTTCGTCGTTTGGAATCATAGGACCATATTTTTTCGAAGAAAATAATCAAACTGTCACAATTAACTCCGAATGTTGTTAGAAACATTTTTGGGCCAGAATTACGTAGATGTGGGCAAAACCAAATTTGGTTTCAATAGGACGGTGCTACAGTACATACAGCACGGTAGACTCGTATTATATTGCAAGAAACGTTTCCCGATCACTTGATATCAAGATTTGGTGACATAACATGGCCCTCTAATTCCCCTGATTTAACGGCTGATGACTGCTGACTTGTTATTTGTACTAAAATTGTTTTACTGTATTAATTTTTAGCCTTACAGTAGGTTTTTAAAAATAGATGATACCAGATGCCTAATTATTAATAGTTATTATGAAATTTGTAGATAATATTATTTTCTATAAAACATGTCTTTATACATTTTTACTGCGATTTCAAAAATTCTAAAATTCTTAGCTTTCATAATGTGCACTCTTTTTCACAACATCTTCAAGGTGTAGTACTCCGCGTATTTTTTACGCGGTATCCCCTGTAGGCATAATCTACGATCTTTTTGTCGAAACAAGAATAAATTCATATTGATTTAAAAAAATGGCGGTGCAATTAATTATGAAACAAGAACATATTTTTATTGACTTTTAAATATGGTATTATCATTAATTATCTTCAAATTCTATTTCAGGATTTATATTTTCTTCTTCTCTTTCTTTCTCATTCTGTAGATGGTGAATTTCCCTTGTCTGTTCTGAATAACAACATGGATCTGAGGCCTCTTCGTTAATTTCATAAGGATCATCATCTGATGTATTTGATGTAATATTGAAGCTGACTAGCCATTGAATAAATAGTGGGAGGAAGTAGCATTGCATGTAAAAAAGTTGTCCGCCATCTGTGTTCAATATGGTGGATGAATATTTCCGAGTATCAGTGACGTGCCGGTGAACTTTTTATATAAGTATAAAATATTTGTATTAAGTTAGGAGGTTTGTACATACATATTATAGTAACGCTAACAAAACAAAAATTGCCAACAAATCACAATGTTTTGATTTTGTTTATAAATATTTACAAATTTTAAATGTTCAAATTGAATTAAAATACAAACTAATAGACTAATAAAATGTTATCTACACCCATGTTTATTGTTGACATTGAAATTATAACCTATAATTTAGAAGTCAGCTATAGAATTAGGAAAATAATGATAGTACTTGCTGATGAAACGTTATTTCTATATTCTTACTTTTGACGTTTGAAATGTTCGCCAGCTACACCCTGACAATTTCTATTAATGTTTGACATTAAACGCATACATGAATGAATCACCTACCAAATTTCAAATAATACTGAATGAATATGGCTTTACAAGATGGCTACATCCGTCGTGATCCTAAGCAACGGTAATAATATTAAAACCTCTTTCCTTACACTATTTATTCAAAGTGACTAGCATTTGCGGTTAGTACATACTGCTGAACAGAATAAACCAACATTTTGGCATCCACAATTATAATTACAATCCTTGGTGCAATTGCAAAAAATTATATTATGTGGTATTTTTGGGGCAGGCGGGACCAAAGTTTAAATTGACTCAAAACTGTTATCACTCAATACAGTTTTCAGGATCCAGTTTATTACCTAGCCATACTTAGGGTGGAATTCAAGAATCACACAAAAGCAATCCTCAAACTTTGAAGAAATCTTAACCTTCAACTTTGAAGTTTTTAAATTACTGTAGTAACCAAACTATAGGATTGATGAGAAAAACATGAGGGGGCCCCCAAGGGTAGTAATCCGTCCTCTCATCTTTCACTCATCAATATCTAAAGATTGCCTAGCATAGTAATGTATATATTTCAAAGTTGAGGATTAGGGTTTCTCAAGCTTGAGGATTGCTTTAGTGTGGTTTTTGAACTTCAGTCTTAGACTTGATAGTAAACTAGATATAAATGTTGGTAAGCAGCACCAGATGTTGGAGGAAGATAGGATAACTGCAATACTGTATTGCACCGTGTATTCTTCGCAAAACAGTCTGTCTATAGAATGAACTTTTTTCCGAAGCTCTGTATATAGCAAGAAGAAAACGAATTCCATTACTCAGAATAATGTTTGGAGAATAGTACGAGGGTAGGCTGAAAAATGATACGCACATGCTTGTAGAGCGCGAACAAAAACAAATAGCAAGATTGGGCAAAAATTACATTAAAGTACAATTCTTATGTTTCAAAATCATATATTTATTCTTCAACATAGTCACCGTTAAGGTTAGCACATTTTCCCCAACATGAAACAAGTTTTTTCATTCCGTCACTGAAAACTTCTTCCGATTTTTCTCGAATCCAGGATTTGACATCTGCTTTCAGCTCATCGTCCGAGGTGTAATGATTACGCTGGAGGTCTCTCTTGAGTAAAGGAAAAAATAAAAATCGCAAGGCGCAAGATTGGGGGAATAAGGGGGGCGTGGAATCGTTCAAACTTCAGGTTTAAATGAGCGAGGTGTGTGGACGAGCGTTATCATGTTGCAAAATTATTCGCGCCAGACTGCCTCTAACACGTTTTAAATTAAATTGTCGACGAGTTTGCGATGTTTATCGTCTGTGGCAGTGGTCGGATGCGGCTGCGTGTTTCATTAACAATTATGGCTTTTCCAGGCTCGCAACCACGAAATTTTATTACTATACGATTTGTGGTAGACCTATCAACAGCATCGTCACCATAAGCAGCCTTTAAGACGATGGATCTCAGTAGGAGCCATTTTTTCAGCAGTTAAAAGTTTGATAACAGAATGCTGTTTAACTTGCGTTGACATAGCACTATAACACATCTCCATACTTTCGCTGCTCGGAATACACTGGACGAAGGCAATGACTTCAAACCTGCGCATGCGTATTGAGGGTCAATGTTACTTCCACATGCCACCTGACGTGCTTCTGAAGGTCATTTCGTTCGCGCTTTATAAGCATGTGTGCATTAGTTTCCAGCCTACCCTCGTAGATATTTGTAAAATTTCGGCACTATCAAGTACATCATTATATTTTTCAAATAATTTAAATACTTTTGTTTTACCCCTGTTAAAAAATTCTGACGTAGTATCACAACCAGTTATTGCATATAAAAATAAGGTATGAGCTTTACACTTAGGATTGAGGTCAAACTTTGAGCTTTTGCTGGTTTTAAAAAGTAAATTATTCAATCAATAGGGGTTAGTGCACTCAATATTATTAATAAATCACATTTTCACCAACAACAATCGTATTATTTTTATTGGACTGGTTTCAATAGCTGTTTCAATTTTTGAAATCGTAATATCTCGAGCTATCATTTGTAAGAAAAAAGTGTAAACACCTTTTTTGTAGAAAACACATAGTCTAAAAACTACAAACGGAAGTGGATACAATGAACAAATAGTTTTCTTTGTGCTATTTGGGGGACACGTAAATTGATGAATGTTTTACTAAATTTAAAAGAAACGAATAAAGCATTTCTTTAAACTGTGACGTTTGGTACGTCAAATGGACTCTTTCAAAAAGATGATGTTTATCAGGAAAAAATGCGGTTATTGATCGGTTACAGGATATAATTTGGGTGAACTTGCCACGTAGCAATTTGAATGAGTGTATTTATTAGAAACGTGACAAAAAAATCTTTGACCGTCTAGCTCTAAAGTTATCGGCAGAGTAGGGGTAGG
>JAHWXV010749455.1:0-10766 GCA_024586415.1 Phrixothrix hirtus | reverse complement strand
AACAAAATTGAATGAAAGAAAGAAACATTATGACCTATATAATTCTAATTATTTAAGTCTTTATGAACCAGAACGTAACGAAAATTTGTTTTTATTATTATAGAAATATTACTTATCAGACCTTAGCAGCGGCCTACCCGCTATGGATCAGGCAACCTCTTGGCCGGAAAGGGCGGACGCGGATGGTTAAGCCTTGAAGAACAACTTCCTCCCCAATGAGATCATCCGGGAATAATACGACAGATAAATTTCTAAAAGGCTGTCCAAGACCATCTGCAAACCTGTGGCTCGTTGAAGTTGGAATTCACTCACGTCAGTAAATTAGACGGGCTTAAGCATCGCTTCTACGGAACACGAAGAATTCGAGCCACTGCAGGTTGCACCCGTAGTATGCGTCGCTTATACATAAGCCGACAGGTCGACCACTAAATAACGAAAAAGAAGAAAAATGTTTAATCCAAACCACTCTTTGAAATAACGCTAGAAGATGTGAAGACTCACCTTAAATAAATAATTTAAGTGGACAGAATTGCATTAATAGGATTCAAACATACACCAATACACGTTATGTGTTAACTCGACAAGTGCAGAACTATCAGTGTCCTTCTTACAATCTAAAAGAATTATCGCTGCGCTTGAAAATTGGCGCGGAGCCCACTTTTAAAACGCCAGCGGTATCTAAACAATATTCAAAGTGCCGCATCAAAAATTAAGAATTCCCAAAAACCTTTGTACCTAAAATTTTACTAACCTAATAACCTTGCGTAATCAATTCTAATTACATTATAAATACAACAAATGTACAGTTTCTTACAAAATTTAAGTTGGCCTGTTACAACCATTCAATGAGAATAAGGTTATTACAATAACACGATTAATAATGTGTTTTCTAATTTAAAGGATTGCATTCCTGATTCATTTAAATATAATGTTATGTACAAAATTAATTGTTTGTGTTGCGATCTCAGTTATATTGTGCAAACTTCAACTTGGCTTAAGACTAGACTTGCATTGCACAAGAGTGATTGTAAGCTAAATAAGAGAAGGTGTATACTGGCAATTCATTCTAACGATTTAGATCACAAAATTGATTTTGTTAATATTAGAATTTTAGATTATTCAGATAATTACAAAGAAAGGTTATTTTTAGAAGTCTTTTATGTTAAAAAATTAACAAAATTATGAATTTTAAATCAGACACTAATTTTTTAGGTAGTAGTTATACTATGCTGTTTAATATTTGCAATTAGAATTTTCTTCAGAAATTTTTGTAGTTCATATTTTTGTTATTAGACAATTATTGTAATTCTTTTAGTTTCCTTTGTGTTTTTTGTTTGTTTTAAATGTTACACTATATATAAGTTATTGTAGTTACTGTGTAAATAGTATGACATCAAAAAAAGGGGACCCATAGTAATGTAAATAGAACACAATTAGAACAATATTAGGCGGGGTTCAGTAGATGGCCAAGCCACTCCAGTTCAACCACCAAACCTAAAAGAAAACAAAAGGGAAAAAATAAAAGGAAGACAAAAGGAAAACGTAAGTAAATCATAAAATAAATAATTGTATAAGGAGTTGGTTGAACTGCAAATATACAGAATAATGCATTTATTTTGATATTGTACTTAAATCTGGTTGGTAATTATTAGATCTTGATATTAGATACCAGGTATTGGATTGGTCAATATAACTGCAATTAAATTGTGTTGCCGCATAAATGAAAACGCTTTCCTACACATTATTAGTTAGAGAATTGCGAGGACAGTAGGTAACTTTTCTGTTGTTTCTTAAAAACTTCATAATTTAAATGTTTTACTGATGTAGGTAGTGAATTATATATGTTAGCTAAAGTATATGAAAGTAAATGTTGAAAAGCGTTAGTTCTGGATGTTGTTAGGGTTAAGTTACCTTTATAACATATATTAACCTTGTGTACATTAGTTCTATGTTTTATTTTATTTTACAAGTATGCAGGAGACTTTATAATTAATAATTTGTGAAAGAAGAACATTTGATGAAGGATTTGTCAGTTCTGGATTTTTAACTATCCTAATTCCTGTAGTTTATGAGATACGTATTCACGCTTTCGAATTCCATAATTCAACCTAATAGAGGAGTTTTGGGCCATTTGAATCCTACGCTTCGTTTTAGCATAAGTACATGGACCATAAACAACATTACAGTAATAGAACTGAGAAAGAACGATAGCTTTAGTTAGCAGAACCTTAATATTTATGTCCAGAAAATGTCGATTTCTCTAAATCCTATGCAATTTAGCGTAAGATATTTAAATTATTTTATTAACATGCTTGTTGAATTTTAGAACATCATCAATAAGTAATCCAAGGTTCTGATAGATCGATACACTGGGAAGTTGCATGGATTTTTATCTTGATTTGCAATTTAGGAATTATCGGCTCTCTCCAAATTTTATTGCCAAAAACAGTAACATTTGTTTTTTTGGGATTAATATTTAACGAATGTTTTTCTATAAACTGAATAATGCTTTCCGAATCAGCATTAAATTATTGATTTACTACAGGTAAGTTATTGCTACAGAATGAACGATAAATCTGCGTATCATAGACGTAGAAACAAATTTCCAGAAAGCAACCTTTTCGTGAAAATCTGCTCGGTAAAGGGTATATAATAGTGGCCCAAGGATCGATCCTTGTGTTATATCAGATTAAATATTACGTTGTGTAGATACGCGATCATTAACACGAACATATTGCTTGTGATTCGCAAGACAGTTTTTTAGGGGTTCAACAGCTATATCATCGAACCCATAATAATATAATTTACTAACAATAAGTAATAATACGTGATCAACTGTATCAACAGCCTTAGAAAAATGCAAAAGGATAGCTATGTGTTAGGTCACCTTTATCAAATTCCCTTAAAACATCATCAAGAATGTTTAGTAATGGAGTGGCACAGTTAAAATTTGGCCAGAACCCTGATTGGAAATGCGGAAGAATTTGAAAGCGTGAAAGGTGTTCCCCCATTTGAATATTCATGACCTTCTCAAATAGTTTTGACATTGTTGGCAGGATACGAATAGGTTTCAGATCTTTAAATTCTAATGGATTTTTAATTTTCGGCAAAACTATAACATGTGCTTCTTTCCAGCATGCAGGAACAACTGATTTAGTTATTAAACAAAAGTTTATAATGTCGGTTATAAATTTTATAATAAATGGGCAACAAATTAGTAACAGGTTTATACCTATGGAATCACAACCTGTTGATTTAGATTTTTTAGAGTTAGTTAGTTGTAAGATATGAGATTCAATTGTGGGATTGAATCGAAAAGAGCCACCAAAATCCGTCTTCATATTATTACTATAAATCTTACTATAAAACTTTCTAAGTCAAGTGATTTGGTCAACTGTGCAACAGAATCGATAAAGAAGTTGTTGATCATATCCGGGTTAGACAAATAAAAGGGTAAATCATTAATAACTTTATTGCGACCGATTCCAACTTTTTCCACAACGATTTAGAATTATTACAAATATAGTGATTTAAATAGACTTTCTTTTCGCGTCTAATAATCCCGGTAGTATAGTTACGCAGCATTTTATAGTAATTCCAATGATTTGGATTTTGAGTTCTTTTAAATTTAGAAAGAGCTTTACTCCTGAGCGATATTAATAATTTAATATTATTTGTGATCCAAAAACTTTTTAGCCTTGTAATTTTTGATGTCTTGAAAGGTGCATATTTATTGAATAATTTTAGTATCCCTTGATTAAAAAATGAAATTTTTGTGTCTATATCATTAAGCTTAGCAAGTATATCCCAATTTATATTTTCTAAATCTACGCTAAATAATCCAGTATTCAAATTCAAAATTGGTTTAGTTTTTGTATCCTTAATGTTTGTATTACAAAATATGAATGAATGATCGGCTATATGTGTATCTACTACCCCACTTGAATGAATGAAATCAGAGTTGGAAGTTATTATTAGATCAATTAAAGTGGTCGATCTATATATTGATGAAACGCAATCTTCTAATTCATTAATAAAATTATTAGCATTGCTTTTAGGTGGACGATAAACGACACCAAGACAAATTTTTCTTTAAATTTGCACCCACAGGTTTTTAAGTTTCATATTTGTTGTTAACTTGTATTTGAAGATAACTAACAGTGTTTTTTATATAAAATCCTACACCTCCGCCGTTTCTCTCTTCTCTATCGGTATGTAAAAATATATACCCAGGAGTATCTAACCCTACAGCAGCAGGGAGTGACAGTAAAGTGGTTTACGTAATAGCACAGATATCGTATGCTTTCTCAATTAACATATCTCTGAAATTATTCAAATTAGCTCTTAAGGATCTGACGTTTATGTGTGCAATAACATGCATGTTCAACCAATTCTAACCTTATGCTACAACGAAATATAAAAAAATTAAAAAAAGCAAAATAAATAAATATAATCAAAAAAGCTATAACCTAATCTATACAATAATCTAATGTATTAAGTGCGATGTATGACACATCTGCAAGTAAATAATTTATATTGAATTTTGTATAAGTATTAGTTTAATGATATGCTATACTGTATCGATATAGAAATGATTATGAATAGTTTTAATGAAAGTCCACTTATAATTGGAAAAAAGTGTAGGTACCATTAATTTATAATAAAATTAATCCTTGAATTAACGTACCAAGAAACAACATAAATGTTTATTTATTATAAAATAATGAATTAATAGTGCTAATACGATAATATAAACAGAATACAATAGTAAATTTATATAAAATATGACAGTTTATACGTTTTGAGATGCAAGAAACTTATTTGTTTCGTACGTATCTCTAAACACCATAGGTTGTCGACCGACTTCCTCGATAACATATATTTTACCATCTAATGTTCATCCATTCCTTTTACTATATTTATTACTTCAACGCGCTTCTTAGTTAAATCCTCCTTTAATATAATTTTTGTACTTTTCAACAGCTTTTTATTTTTAGTGCCAATTCTTTATAACAGAATGAGTTAAATTTAAGTCATTTTCCTTGTATGTATTTTATTTTTATCGCCCATTCTATGCGCTCGGTCGATAGCTTCTTTAGGTATTAGTATGCTGAACTTATCTTGAAAAAATTTTATAAGTTTATCGAATGATCTTCATTATGAGTTTCGTCTAATCCAAAGATTCGAATGTTGTTTCTTCCTGAATATTGTTATGAAAGTTAAAGTTCATTTAATAATTTTTTGTTATCTTCTTCTAGCTTGATTACAATTTCGCTTAAATTTGTTATTACGTTATCTTGCTTCTCTATAATAGCTTCAAATTCGTCACACATAGGACGCGAAGCGTTATATGCAATTTGTTGAAGAAATAGTTGATCTTCCAATATACTTCTTGTTACTTTTTCAATCATTTGCGCTATATCTTCGTGTTGCTCCCTTGCAAAGGCTATTTTTTAATGATTTATTCAGAAACTACACATTAACGCTTATATATTTGCTGGAGCGCCACACTTCACAATATTACACACTTCGAGGGTTCATTCACGGAATTTACGTAATTCTAGGAACAGTGCATAATGACCATAGTAGTTTAAACTGCTATGGCAAAGGAGACTCAAATCCTTAGCTATACATAGCCAAAAATCAAAACAAACATGTATGCTATGTTTAGAATTCTTTTTTTGAAGGAACCTCTGAAACTTTTTGGTTCCGCGTATTGCACTTTGAAGTACCACACACACTTGCAAGATCTTTTTACAGTATGCAGAGAGCTCCTTGCTGCATGAAAATAATTTTCCGAGAATAAGGGAGCAAATAATTGATTTTGCGGTTCTATTCTTTTTAGAATAATATCAACATTCGGTGTTATATATGAATAATACGTAATTAGATAAAATCACTAAAAATACTTTCTATTTTTATTTAGTGGAAATTGTTATTAATAGGTAATACCATTGATTAAAAGACTTAAATAAGAACGCAAAGCAATGCTGAAACTCCAAATACCGTTCTCCCAACTAATTTCCTTATATCTCTCCCCCCCTCTGTCAACAAAATAAGTGTTAATATAGTGCTTCCGCCACACATTTCTATTCAAAAATGCAAAAGCAAGAATAAGTTGCTTCTAACAAATTAACAAATCTTTACTTTAAGATAAAAGGGGTTTTACGGATTCTGTTATGATTTTAAACGATTGAAGTACAATGAAGTACAATCAGTGGTGTAAAAGTCAGTGTTATTACGTAGTTGTGCCTTATTTAATTGATATAATATCAATTTTGGATTAGCCGAGCGGTTTATTTATTTATTTAGGGGCATCAACCACACAATAACGGTATTCGGTAGCAATCTTATCAGTGACCTGAGATTTTTTCAATACTTATAGCTTTTACCTGAAACGCTTACCTTAGGTACATACAACCCTTTTATCTTTCTCGAACAGATACAACAATGTTAATGTATAATTAAATTTATTTAAATTGGTTAGTAATTATAAAATTTTAAACATATATAACAAAGTAAAAATAAATGTAATATATAAAATTAATGTTAAATCTTATTAAAGATATTAAATTACGATCGTTTAAACAAACTTAATTGTGATTTCTAATATTCAACAAAGTTCAAATTAATTTTCTTTAAACATAACCGTTTTACTAATTATACACGCGTGATTTGCGTTCGCGGAAAACAAAATTTAATCTGGAAGTAACCTTTTAGATGTCTTGTAATTGATTTTATCATGTGAAATAATGTGCACTCTGAAATTGTTATAACATTTGGCGCAGTATTCTTAACTTCTTTGAATTAGTTCAACGAATTCCCAACTCGTGATTGTCCTATTGTAATTCTTTTACAGCAGTGGATTTGCAGAAACTTTGACTGAGGAACTTGTTTACTGAACTGTGCACTATAAATACTCATGGCAGATCAGGAATAAGTCGTGGTTTCTAGTTAAGTTTGCGTTTATATAACATTCGGGAATTTTCATTGTCCGATACGGTTGCTGGTTATTTGAATTTCAGCCAATGTCTTTGAACTAAAATTCGTTTCTCGATTCTCACGTAGTACGTTCTAATTTGCATGGGACATGTCTTTTTGCGAGTTTCCGGTCTTACTTATTGGTTTGCATGTCTTTATGGCAGGTTTGTTTAACTTTCACCATTGTTTAAATTATACTGTCTGTAGTGATAGTCACGTATATATATTACCTGTCCATCTTTGCTTTTAACAAATCATCCGGTACATAATATATTTACAACATATTCTAAAATGTTAAGAATAACAAATTTACGTTTGGTTACAGCGCATTCTCGATGTCGAAGAGCTTTATATAAATTTTTGTTTAATTGTTGATGTGAATTAATAAATTTTGTTTCTTGATGGTATCAACAGTGTTTGGTAAAAAATAATTGCTTCCACTTATTATAACATGCTATGCAAGTGCTGTATTTCTAGAAACAACAGTTAGAAAACAGTACATTAATATGTGATTATGAATAAAAGTATATTACAAAATAAAAAGCTTTACTATATAGGTATACTGGAGAATAACAATTTTCAAACGGTACGCCACTCATAACAACCTAACCTCCTAATTTATTGTGCATCATACAAATAAAAAACGATATCATAATACCATTTATTTATACTTACCGTTGGAATTTCATTCAAATATTTTAACATTTTTGTTGGATCATGAAATTCCGCACGACACACAACTCACCATCTTGAATACGAGTAAACAAATTGAGTCATAAATGGTTGCGTAAATATGGCCATAGTATTAAGATATAGTGGTATGGAACATTATGCTCCTTCCTCTATATTATAAATTCTAAGTTGAATACGCTAGCTTACGCATACAATGCGTCTTTGTAAGTCTTTTAATCAATGGTAATACTAAAAAAACTTTGATTTCTACTATGCTTTTATTCATACTAAACTACATTTCCCTAGAAAGGTTTGTGTGATTTATACTGTAATATCATAAAATATTGACCGATTTTATTAGAATAGATCTTTGAGATGAGTTGTACAAGGGAATTATTCCTAAACGATTCTATTAAAATAAATCTATGACTTGAGTTCTTTAAGGTAACAAAGTGTATCTTTATAAATGCTAAAAGTAGTTTTTATTGATATTTGTAGAAATGATTCAGTAGGTAAATTTGTTTAAAAGCAATTTACGATTAGCTGTCCGGTTGAAATTTTTAAAAGAGCAAAATGTTGTCATTAAGCGAGTAAATAGATATTAATTCGAATTATTCACTTGTAAACTCTTTTATATTTTACCGATAAATACTGGGAATGAAATTATGAGCAGGCATTGCTAATTGCAAAATTTTATTTTAATAGCATATTTATTGATTTACAAACAATTTAAACATATACTTCCATTTACGAATTTTATAGTAAGTTAAAGATATGCATGGATTTCATAGTCGAAACTTCAAGATTTAATGATACTTCTAAATTGATAGTATGTACCATTAACAGATAAACATCTTTCAGCTATTCCCAAACACTTTTAGTAGATAAACTATGTTAGTTTCATTATAATAGGTATTAAAAAATATGATTTAGAAATGTCTGTCTGTCTGTTTATACTAGGTACTAGGTACGTCATTTAGCTTTAATTTCATCTTGAAGTCACAATCTGTTCCGAAAGTGCAGCAAAATGCACTTCCAATATAGCATATCTGCTTGAGGTAACATAAACTGTTCGGTAATCAATTGGTTAGAAGCAAGCGCGCTACAGTGTTTGTGGCGGTGTTATATAACACTTGAGACGCAGTACGAGAAGGGGCTAGTTGTATGAATAGTGCGGGCGCAAAGATTACATCGCAATCGTCTGATTGTAACTTCAAACAAAACTTGATATGTTCAAGATGTGCTTGTCCTAGAATATTGCACAACCTGTTCATATCTAAAGAATTCACAAAATAATTTGCGTTGCGCGTCATAACTATTTAATGGCGTCATATATCCATACCACCATAAGGGCGGTTTCACACACACCGATATTATCGGATACGATATCGATAACGGTATCGGACGTATTTTCTACACACGCCGTTAAATAGTAACTGCGTCGGCCAAGGAATTGGGAGTTGTATTTCGACGAGTCGGTGGTGTACTTCAGCGGACAGTGGAGTGTAGTATTTAATAGTTTGCCGTTGTTTTGCTTATTAGATATTAAGAAAAGGACTTTGTTGTTATCATATCTTTTATATTTGAGAAAAAAGAAACGTAAGGTAAATAGATAAAGACGATACTAGGTACATCCACTATTAAGTGAAAGATGCGTAGATGGTGCGTTCTATATATGTATTTGAAAAATTACGCGATCATAGCGAAAAATGTTGTAATTATGTCAGAATGAGCAATGAACAATAAAACTAAACATTTTGCTTTTGAGTTTTGTTTTTATAACAATCTGAAAACTTAACCTACAAGCATAGTCTTGCTTCTGCAAGTTCGATGAGTGTTACAATATCATATTTAAACTTAGCACTCATGTTTGTTTGTTCCAGAAATTCCGTGCCGACACTATTCCCAAATGTGAAAATACACTCCGATAACGATATATCGGTATGTGTGAATAGGAAAATTATGTTTACGTTGTGTAATAAAGCGGTAAGATAAATTATGGTCCGATTTCTAGAGAGTCATCCGACAAACATAACGATATCGGTGTCAGTGTCGACTTTTGTATCGGATCGGTGACTGTATGAAGCACTTCTGTTTATAAAATATACTGTTGATGTAGTCTGATATCGATATTGGTATCGGATCCGATAATATCGGTCCATGTGTGAAACTGAACTAAAGGTTAATACAGCATGCTGTAAATTTCTAAAACATTTAGTTCTTATACTTTCTAGTGTTTGGGGAGTATACAACGTAGTCTATTTTCATTTCTGTCATTTCCTTGAAGCTTTAAAGCTAAGGAGTTCTATATGTTTATTGTATAGTTGAACGAACTTTTTTTTCAGAACAAATTTAGTGTTTTATATTAATTGTGCACTAATTCAGTATGCATAAATACTTATTAAGGAACTAAAGAGCTCGAGATAATTTAAAATTTTTTTTGAACGTGAATGTAATCATAACCACAAATTACACCAATATTCTGTTAGAGAGGTAATCCTCGCGTAATGAGTGAACTATTAATTTATTCATGCTAAGTAGAGGGAGATAGGGAGTTCTGTAACACCATTTTCCCCCGACCTTGAAAACTGGTTTTTTAATAACCCCCCGCGGTATAATTGATTTTTAATGACCCGCCTGCGGCAAACATATATACAAAATAAATATATAGGGGGCGTCAAAATAAATATACAGAGTGCGGCAAAAAAATGGCGGATCGAATCAAAATGGCGGAAACAGCACGGCGGCCATCTTGGAATTCTAGGGGAAATCTGGGGTCTTTTGGCGCGGAATCTAGGGAATTTCTCCGGAGTTTGGGGGAAACATTTGAATTTTGACGACCATATTGGATTTTAACGGTCGCCATCTTTGATTTTATGGCGGGAATACTTGAATTTGGGGAAAATCTAGTTATTTTTCCCGGCCATCATTGATTTCTAGGGATTTTCCGTATTATTGATGATGGTTTACAAATTCGCGGACGAAACGTGGTATATGTGGGTATTAACATATGAGAGCTGTTTTGTGTATCAACTTTAAATAATAGTTGTAATATACACGTGTGGCATATCAATTTATATGTAGTTTTTGATGGAAAAGGCGATTTTTCGGTT
>JAHWXV010749330.1:0-15907 GCA_024586415.1 Phrixothrix hirtus | reverse complement strand
ACATCCAGCATCAAAATTAAAACTTTTCGGATTAAGAATAAATATTTAAACTTAAATTTTAAATTTTCGCCAAGGTCATAGCAATTTATATAACGCATTTTTAGGCCTGCTAAACGCATTCAAATAATTTTTACATTATAATTAATAATTGTCAAATTTCAAAAAAGACAGAGCATATTTATACGACGCCCAAACGTGGGGCATTAAATTAAAATTTTAGGTATTATGTAATAATAATAATAATCAATTTTAGGTAATAATTAAAATAATTTTGAAATAATTATTTAAAAAAAAAAATAACATAATATTTATATGGTGCCACCCAACGTGGGGCATTCAGAATTAATAATAAATACAATTTATAAGAAATAAAAAAATTAATTTTCAAAAAAATCACATCAATATGTACATATAATATCAACATAATTAAAAGTTTGATATGCAGTTTGAACTTCCAATGTGTACTTATATGAAACTATCGCTTGTAATGTAATGAATTTTTAACAAAGCTATTTTTTGTAGGTTTATTTTCTTGTTCACAATTTAGTTTGTTTTGTGTTATTTAACTTTTGTTGTAATATAATATTTTGAACATGAGTAGATCTTAATGTAAATGCAGGGGATTCTGTAAATACGTGACTTGGTGATGGCACAATACTACAAACAAATTCCAAAGTGGTTCAGGGATTTTCATACGTATTACTATTTAATTTTACAGGATTTAAAAATAATAAATATGAGGAGAATTTTAATTTAATAATAAAAAGAAATAATATGTAACGTTAAAATATGAAATTGTCTGTTTGTAAAGTTAGGCATTTTTTGTTTCTGTTGATTTTGTTACCGAGTCCATTACAGTACGTGAGCATTTGTTCCTAAAAGCTACCACAAATACATGGTTTTTGTAAGAAATAAAAAACACACGTTCAAATTTTGGAATGAGTGTTTCAAGTCAAAACTTGTAAGGAAATTCTTTAAAAAGTTTTCATACGTAGTACAAAATTAAACACAGCTCCGATACATGTACTATACATGCAACGAGGACGTAAATGGAAGTGACGCCGGTGCCAATTAAATCAGGATTTATTGATATGATTCATATTTTGTTTCTGGTAACATCGTGCTTGCTTCTATAAAATGAACTTTTCATAGTACTTTACTTGACAAGTAGTTATTTCTTTTACAGAAACAAATATATTCTAGAGAACATAACATTTAAATTCTGATAAAATTATAAGAAAATAACTGAAAATTTATCATTAATTTAATAGTATACCGCCCAATCTTACCTGTGAGTTTATTCATTTTATATAAAACGTAATGCATAGTTCTCCCTAATAAATAATTTTTTGGACTTATCACATGTGTAGATATTGACTACTATGTATTTTGTTACTTTGAGATAAATATTGAATTTTTTAGACTTAAATAACAATATTGTAATTAACCATTGATATTTGTTTGTGCACAAAAAATAATTCTGGAACACTTAGAAACTATGACTGTTGCCGCAAATGAAGCTTTATTAATATTTACCAAATTCGTTCAAAGCAACAAAATATTTAATTTGAATTTACTACTTTGTTTATTACGTATATGGGCACATTCTTAATGTTAACACAGTTGTGTCGAAACAAAGCAATTTGTTTACCATTATTATTTCGTTCTCTTAGTTTACTTGTTTATGTGGTTGATGTTGCAGGTTGTGTAAATTAATCTGCTTTCATATCTTTAATAGCTATAAACGTTTGATATGATTATTAGAATTCATCTGAATGTAAATCTAGTTGTATTTCTGTTATTTTCAAATTATTATTTCCCAAAGACAGTTAATATTTATAAAAAGGGATGCAGTTGTTTTTAATATACAAAATTCTAAATAGTAGATAATCTTTTATTTCGATTATGAGAATCAAAATTAATTAGACCTATTCTAAGCTTATACTTTTCAGCATAGCTTATTTATAAAAAAGTCATTTGTTGAAATGACACCGTTGCTTTAAATGCTTCCGTATCAAACACATAGCTTTTTAAATACCTTTGGTAGTTCATTATGTGTATGATATAGAAAGTTTGTTTCATTTCAGGTTTTAATGTTGTAATTACCTGATATAATGGATTCTGTTCCTTTTGTACTCAAAGGTTTTTACCCTACTGCAAATGTAAGCAAATTTAATGATGATTTTTTCTTATTGCAAAGTTCCAAAGTTTTTATTACTTTACTATTAGTTACATTTCTAAGTAGCATGTATCTAATTTATTATATACAATTTTCAACGTTTCAAGAGTGCTTTATGTTTATTTAATACACTTTAACGTTAAGTACACAGATAATTTCTGATCTCAGTCATTGTTATACAAAACATAATAGCAGTTGTCTTTAATTCTATACAATTCATTTAAGATAAAGGAAACACTTTATTATATAAATACCTTTACAGTCGTATAAATTTAAGCGTGCCCTTTGTTTGCCACCCTAGAACTTCTAAACGAGGTAATTAAGTTATTATTCTTCAAACTGGAAACTTTTTAAAGATGGCTTAGGAATTGTAAAGCATCAGAAATATGTTTACAAAATGAAAGTTTTATGAGTTTATGTAAGACTTAGAAGCTTGTGTATTTTACTTCAACTACCTTCATTAATTAGAAAAACTGCGGTTAGTTTATGGTATAACTTTTTAAACATTGCTATGATTCAATACAAACGCCTTAAAAGACATACATTCAAAGTAGTAAATTGTTAACTTTATCTTTTTCGGGTAAAATCCTAAACGCAAATTAACATTAATTAATCGATAAGAAGTACATATTCAAATATTAATTACAGTCTCGCCAAAAAACCGTTTCTTTTGATTTTAGTCGTTATTTTAAGGTGGCATGTTTGTCATGTTAACACTTATTAATTGTGATGTCATCCTCAGAACTAAATAGCACATGTTGTAGCGTATAATTGATTGTTGTAATTAATGTTATTAATGGATCTTATTTGATATTATTTAAATTAAAATGTTTATAATTATGGTCTTTGGAATATTTGAAAGACCGTAATAGGCGAAAATTCCCATTTAAAATAACGACTAAAATCAAAATAAACGAGTTTGGGAAAGACTGTAATTAATTTATTTTATTTATGTCAATTAAACTACATCCAAATGTGACGTTCGCCTAAATTTATAAATAAAGTTATGAATCACTGTGGGACACTCAACGCAAGTTATATATTCTACTTAGATGACCTTTGGCACAAGGAAGTAACTTGTTCGTTTCGACTACATAATAATTTTTCTTAGGAAATATGTTATCTTATCATTATAGGCAGTTTTGTAGTGTAACTTGTGCTGGGAGCTAATTAATAATGGATTATCTTCAAAGTAATCAATATTAATTAAGGTAAAGTTATCAGAGTATTATTTATGTTATAATTCTATTTTCGAACTATTTTATGCTGCAAGATCCTTCGGCAAATAATTATGACCCGTGATGCAAACACATCAAGAATATGTCGGAAGCAACACTACTTCTGGCAGTGTAAGTTCATTAGAAGTCTATTAGAGATCACATCTGTCCTATAAATTCCTTTACAGGTCAATTATCAGACTCCGATTTTGATTTAAGCGTACAAAATGGATCAATATTCTAAAAAAAAGGAAATAGGTCATATCTTATTTTTGTATTGAAAAACAGTACTGGAATTAATAAAACTAGCGATCTCTATATTGAAATGGAAATCTCTAAACATTATAACGCTCAATATTAGCCAGCCAAAGTCTCACACCTTGCTGTAAAATTATCTTACTCCGTTGAGTTCAGTTGTATCCAGGAGTGGGGTAGGTTGTCAAAATACAGCTATGAAAGTTGAGTGTCACTTGTGTAAGCTATTACGACTAGAGAAAATAAGGGTACCATTCGATTTACCGAAGTATAAGCTAAATAGTTGTCCATTATTGATGGGCTCCTAATCTTGTCGCAACCGACAACGACGATCGGGTGTTAAGCAGAAAACAATAAAATTCAAGAAAAAAATGCATTCTTGACAACACCGCTTATTCCATTTGAATAACGCAATCCGTGTAACAGCAACAATCATAACACTAAAGTTGTGCTCCTTTTGAAACATGCGTCACAAGCAAAACGTTTAATGAAGGTGTCTTTTGAAGTTAAGATTAACTAAATAATTTACACACACAATGCGTATCTGCGCCAACAGCTTAGCCGTTGAAATAGCAACCACGTCCAATACCTGATGTATCGGCATAGTATTTTATATTACATTCCTCATCTCCTAATAGTGTTTCATGGCACTATCATTTACAAGTTTTGACGAGTAAATGTAATAGGCCGCTGAAGGTTGGTTACAACAGGGAGTTTTCTAGAGAAAATGCGCTATTAAAATAACTGTAAGCTGTGCCATAAAGGCGTTCATAGCAATTATTTTGTTATCATATATATCACAGTGTAGATCTAATACTTAATAATTGTTTTTGCATTAAACTAAAATTACACAATTCCAAATGTCTTGCTACATATCCATCTCAATTCCTCATATGCTAGTGTTACACCCACTTCTTAATTTAAATATAGCAAAGCTAAATGGGAATTGAATGGCATGTTATTGCAAAACTAGACACTTCATCTAAATAGATTCATATGTATTACTGAATTTAAGTCACTTCGAATTTAACAAAAATTATTACCAAAAACACAAGTAATTTATGATTGAAAAGTACACTTAAAAAATTCCACATCATCGTAAGAATTATAACTCATAATTATGGCAGGTGTTTAATATTAGACGGCAGCTATGCGCGTTATCATACCGTATTGTGAATGCTTGATAAGGTGTATATACGCATTCGAAACAAAATGGAAAGTGTGTCTTTCTTAGGTCGACTTCGTGGGAATAAATCCGCAGCCAAGATGGAACGAAAATACTCCTGTTTCGCCATAAGGAGCCTTTTATCGTGTTTGAATGTTGCCATTATTACATTTGTGTGAATGTATTACATTATTACCTGTATAACATTATTAGAAATAGCTAACAATAATCCACTATTAATTCAAAGTTAGGAAACAGTGAACAATAACTATTAATTAAAACAATAATTAGTTGCCAAAACCCTATAAAATAAATCATTCCAGTAAATGTAGGTACATAGGAATTAAGTTTTTAAGAACGGTAACAGGAAAATATTACCTAGAGTTATAAATAAATGTTTAAGTGCATTCGGTAGTTGAACTAGTAAACGGATTTTCGACATATCTGTGTGCCAGCATAGCACCATTACAAAAAAAATTTGTTAATGGGATTTGATGTACTTTAAAGTAGACTTATTAAACTTAATTTGCACCGAATAACATTTTATTTAAAGGAATAATAACTTAACAAAAAGGGGTTAAATATGGTAAACTTTAGTGATCAATAAATTTTTTTTCAATGTCAATTACAGAAAATCTATCCGGACAAATCCAGTTTCTACCTTAAGAAACAACATATTGAAATTTCAATTCCCAATACTATATATTAAATGCAAAATCGTGGTACAACAAATCTATTGCAATATAACTTTTTGAATTATCATGACTTGCGCTGTGCTATCTCTACCTGAAGTGATACATGCGATAAGTCATTCACCCCTCCTTTACATGTCCTTATGCCCAACTGCATTATTTCTACTTTTAGTTATCGTTGCTTTAGATGTTCTTCGTGAATGTGTTTATTTTGCTTTAATTGGTGAGAAAATTTGAGAGATTTAATTGATAAGGTAAAAAATACAATAACCAATACAAAAATATTATAATTTAATTTTAAATAAATATTTAAAATTATGGTAAGCTCTAAAGATATTAGAATAATAAAGCATACAGCTACAAAAAGGGACAAGCGAGCACGCGGGAAAAACAAAGGGGTCATTAATAATTTAAAATTACGTTGGAAACAGGTGGTAATGTTAAATATTTCATTACCTACTAATTAAATTGAGAATAATTTGCTTTGCTCTTTTTCGTAGGCTTTTCTCTTACAAGTAACAAACAATTTAGAGAATATGGCTAATATTTCTGAAACTATTGAAAGAAGTAGGTTTAACAATAATATTAATGTTGATAATTCATCTAAAGTAAGTATAAATACCTACCAATTTTATATGTCAACTAGCTATCTAAATTAGGTGTTTAAATACTTCCGTCACTAGTGGTAGATAATTTGAGAGGTAGCTCTTGGTAACTATATCACAAGACGAATTATCCACTTCCTTATTTGGTATTGGTCAAAGAAATTGTATGCAGGGTGATTTTAAAATCCAGCGATAAACTTTATCGCGGTACTGTAGAGGCCTAACTACCCCATTAACAAGAAAATTATTTAAAATCGAACTTTTTTTGAAAAAAATTAAAAATGCTCATTATTTAAGAACTGTTGGAAAAACGCATATACAAATGAATTATGTCTAAACGAAATCTAATCTCTACTACTTACCGAAAAGGATATGCTGTGTTGTTTCAATACTAAATTATTATAGCATTACTTTATTTGGAGTAAACACTAATCTATCCCAATTACATTCAAGGGTCTACATTTTATAAGTTCGAATTTTACGAAATTAAATCATAATGTATTTGAAGTTTCATTTCTAGCAAGAAGTTATCAATTAATACTGCAATCAATAATACAATAAATAGAAAGCGACTTAGGTAATTAATTAGTTAAATCCAATAACTCAAAATGGACTCACTAAAAGGACGCTTCAAAACTACTTCCTCTTATAGCTCACAAGTAAACTTACACCCATCACCATATTAATAAGCTCTGTGAGAAACACCCATCTTTTTAACAAGTTTATTTTATTTGAAATCAGTCCAAAAACAAGTTGTTTGCACCTCCATCACTTTACTAATAAATCAATTTTTATTTTAAATCCAGAACTCAACCTCCATGAAATATCTGAAATGCATTAGTCCAATTTTGTACATTATGGAAGCTTAAAATTCCATCACTGTTCAAGTAATAATCAGTAGTATATGATATTTGAGTAGAAAACTGCATTTCCCCAGCTTTTAAGTGTCAAATCACCTACAAAAATCAATCCATCTTTCATATTCAGTAATATTTAGTTGTTGCACTCGTTGCAACGCGTAACTTATTCTACTACATATATGAGGCCATTTTAAAGATGCACTATCTTCTGTGGTATATTGAGCGCACGTTTTTTAAAGTTAGGATCAGCAGTTCCCGAATCCGACAGTCTTTGCACCGCACCTAAAATTGGTTTTCCATGAATGCTGCCTTGGATTTGGGAAGCGTTTTTGGTAATAACGCCAAGTATCTGCGATCTTCACACCCATTTCTTCGTACATTAAATCTATGGCTACCAATTCGTGTATAATATATCATATTCGATACTTTAGAAGTTTTAAATGATAGACATCTTGACACCTCTCAAGTATTGATGTAGAGTTCATGTACAGATATGCACCCTTCCGTAGCGGGAAATTCCATTACAAATACATATTATACGTACAATCTCACAGTCGGTTCCTAGTCAAATACAGCAAACCAAGTCACAAACCGAACCGAGTTGAAAAATCTAGTACCAATATAGTATAACTCTATTCTAGCGAACCCGTTATTTAACGAACGATCGCATATAACGAACAACATTTCAAATCTATAATTGATTTATATTTATTAACGTAAATTTTACGATTTGTTTTTAACGGATACATTTATAACGAACGGTTGAAAATAATAAACGCTTTAATTATTGTAAATTAGATTTTACGATATTTTCTAACTTAATCTGAAAAGACTAATTTTGAAAACTAATCAACAAAGAAGATACACTTATTTACTTGCATTAGGATAACGAATGTAGATACTGATAAGGGAGTTTTAAAATATGTATGAAGAATTAGGTCAGACATGTATTGCTTATGGCTCATTTGTGAAATTCGGCGCAGCGCACCGTTAATTTTTAAATGCACATCAACTTATGCATGGTTTTACGCTTGCATAAGGTTATCTTCAAATGAGATGCGCGCGATTTACCGCAGGTGTTAGTTGATCTAAATTGTCAAAAGTTCGCAAGATGTGGAAAAAAACGTTGTATGGGATTTATTTGATGCATTCAAATGTACATCTATTTAGTACTGTGCGGCAAAGAGAAGCAATAGCAATTGTAAAAAGTAAAATCCCCTGCGAAGAATTTCACCACGGTCAGCTTCGTATTTCATGAGTTAGTGCAGATTTATGGAAATTTTGTTGAACTTTTGGTAATTTAGTTGGCTTTCGATCATCTTCAACAGCTCGTACGTTTTTCATGTAAAGTCAACTTTATGTTTCACTTCTCCGTGTTTAAATAAGCGACAGGCTTACTTCTTCGTTCATTGATATAATACGAAGCTAGCCGATGAGAAACTATTCGAACGTGATTCTACACAAGTTTGTAATCGGTTTTAATTTGTAGCTCATATAAGTACGTTAATGTGCTTTTTCAATTGTTTTTACTATATCAAATGTATACCTTTAGAAAAGTGTAAATACTTTTATAAAAAACATAAGCCTAAAAAATATTTAATCATATGTTAATATTTTATATATTAGTTTAAATAACAATTACGAAAAATGTGCAAGTAATGCATACAATTTGGGAACTCACTCAAACTATTCTAGAAAATTAAAGTAGTACGATTGACGTTAAAATTCAAATGTAGCAGTTAGTTAAAGTTTTCATAAACTATAAAATTTGTAAAATATATGTTTTTCTTATATATGAATTGCTACGTTCATTTTGCAGTGATGCAGTGATAATTTTCAATTAAATAACGTAAATCAAAAATTTTAAAAGAATTTACGAAAGTTAGTAGTTGCTAAACTTTTAATTAAATGTTTTTAGTTCGCATATACTATTCTATAATTTTGTATCGAAAAGTTGATTTTTAAAGTATGTGTGAAGGGACATGTGTGCGATAAGGAACGACCGTGAGGTGCGGTTGAGACATTTTAGCGGAGACACTGGACAGAGGTGGTTTTCTGATTTCCTTCTTTAAAAGTTGAAAGCGAGATATAGTTATTTTTGTTGTTTTCCTGTGCGAATAAGCAATTTTTCGTTGCAAATGTGCGGGATAAAGTTTTCGCCAAAGTGTTTTCGTGGTAGTGCCACGCGATAATTAAAGAATATATTTAAATGGATATCTGGTTTGTTCCTAGATAATCACGAACTTTTGGTGCCCTTCGCACGAAGATGGGTTTTTTCTGTTTAGGCAGTAGCCGATATTGACTAGTTGTTAATAAACATATTTTAGAAGACATAAATTTTGGAACAGTTTACAATTTACTCATGTTTTATCTGGACCGCACTTGGTAAATTTTTCTATTTATATACTCCGAAAATTCAGCTATAATTATTTGGATGTTTCATCAACAATAAATAACTCTTTTATCTACGGTGAGGAAATTTGCATTTGCGCCAGCTTGCACTACTTGAGATATCTTGAACGTCTTTAGAGTACCATTTGTATCCCGGAGGCTAATACCGTTGCTGTTACTGTTAGTCATGCCGAAATCTTCATCAATTAAATGGATTCGCTTTAGAAAAATTGTGTTTACCCATGAATGAAGTTTTACAGTCATAAAACGTTTACTTATTTAAATTCAGATGTACCTGTGCATAATTAAATCTGTTTTAGGTAAATTACTTATCCTTGTACCCAATTTCTTTGTACAAAAGGAAAAGGAGCACATCAAAACATTTTGTAAGTATACTGCGGCCATTTTGTATGTACAACGTACAGGTTATTTGGTTGAATATTTATTGTAGAATTCGTATTTTGAAAAATTTAAAATCGTTATTAAATTGATTAGCTTCCTAAATCTTGAATTTTATATGCATAATGCATCATTTCGGAAACAATGCGTTATGTAATGAACTTTGTCAAAATTCATTTATTTATTTGTTAAAAAGTTTCTTTCTTCCAAAGTTTATATTTCTATTTAATTTATTTTGAATATTACCTGGTCACAAATTTACAGGTCGTTAATTTTATACGCCAAGCTGACAAGGAGTCATCTGTTTAAACGACGTGTTGCCGTTCAACATTTTTAAACTCACCCATCATTCCCGAATTTCTTACCTCATCACCAGAGCTATCAAAATTACTTGGGTTCAACAGGAAGTAACAACCTTTCCTAGTCGTATGCACTTTTTGTGTAACAGAATGTACAACAATTTACCAATATAAAGTATACATCCCAGTACATTGTATATCGGTAAATCAATAATTCCAATGAATAAAGAATAAAATACAATCGTTTGTTTGTTTAATTTTCCATTTAGCAATCAAAACATAGCTATAAAAAATAATTACTATTACTTATGCCAAGTTATATTTAAATAAAGGTAATGAATCAATTGCAAGTGAGTTCGCGGAATTCCTCGGAAGGTTGGCTATGTTGGTGCTATGTTATTTTTGTGCTTCGTAGCCTCTACACAGACGGTATGTGTATACACCCACTTCCACTGTAAACAGCACCTCGTTCTGTACACCGCTAAAGTTTCTCCGCCTCGAGTTACCTAGCGAGACCTCTTAAGTGTAATGTACTTTGAAATCAAAACGTAAATAAAGTATTTTTGAATATGTGGTGGCTGTAGACTTCTAGTGGTAGAAAATATAATATATAAGTTAAGGCAAACGAGACTTAATTGTTAGAGATGGCGTAAAACTTTTTAAACTTTTGAGAATATTAAAAGAATGAGGATTTTTGTGATCTAGATAAACCATAAATTGATAAAATAGACCATATAAATGACACGCAGTGCTAGAAAGTTTTACAGCTTTTTCGGTTCTCTGTATTAATTGCAGGAATTACCTTCAATAATCCCTAGCTATATTATGTGACATCAGGAACACTTATTCGAATATTACGTAATATAAATTTCTTTCCGAAACCCTTGGCGATGCTCGCATAACTTAAGAGCTCCTCTTGCGATGTTATAACTACTTGGTCTTCCTCGTATAAAGTTTTCATGAATCTTAAGAACGTCTTATACGAGGTAAGGTCACCTAGATATATTTTACCTTATGAACTATGTTTTTTGAGCTTTAAGGACCCAGATTCTAAAGTTCTACAACCGCTGAGATTTCTATCGATTTAGTTTATGTTGCTACGAACACTTATTGAAGAAACATATAAATAAACGCAGCTTTAGGTTCACAAAAATATATAACCTATTTGAGGACAACTTTATTAGAAAGATATGCGATACTAATTGTTACATGTGGCGCTAAAAATTATTCAACATACGTTGAAATCTTTCACAATTAACAAAAGCGTAACTTACCACTAAAATCCATATCCTTCCCGTAACATAAACAACACATACATAACACAAAGCACGCTGCATGTTGTTTGTTTGATTAGATCACACTAATAAGCATAGAAATCTTTATATAGTAGATTCACGCCGCATATAACCTTAGACCTAAGTTTGTAAATAGAAATTGTACTGAATACGAATTTTAATGCTTCGAAAGTAAACCTTTTAAGATACTAAGTTAATTCGTAATTTGTAAATAAATAAGACACAAATGATATCGTAAGCTTAATGCATTAAATAAATCAAAACGAGAGGACTATGATTACTCCCGTCATTAAATAGAGTATCTACGAAAATAGACAATGTACACCCAGGCCCTGAATAATTGACAAACATTATAATTAGACCCCCCGAAACAAATGGAGACCACTAATCAAAGCCTGAGGTTGCAACCCTCCGACTGAGCAAAAGCCATAGATGGTCGATTGACTACAAATAGTTAGTCACGGTATATAGTTCTTGTTACGACTCCAACGGTTCCTAGAGAAGTCGTCACACACTTAAGTACCTGTTTAAAGAACTGATTATTCAATACCCAAAACATTGTTATTAATTTGAAGAAACGTATTTTTCCTCGTTCTCTGAACTTGTTGTCGTACCCTATTTCTTTTTTGTTTAGGCGGAACAGGTTTTGCTTAACCGGCCCGCCGAGTACTTCGAGATATAATCCCAACTAATATTAGTGACGAAGTACACTTTTTTGTTCAAATGTGCCACATTATCTTCAGGATCGTAGAACGACTTGCGACCTATTTTATTCGAGTTCTTTCTTTTCAAGGTACTCCGCAGTCCAAGTATGAACTCCAATAACTTCGGTGAAAAGATGATGTATTATAACATCGATACTTATACACGGCCCACTCCTACTCTACCGCGTGCTTCTAATGAAATTTTGGGAACCTTTAGAATAATATTTAGAATTTCCATTTTTGTGAACCATTCAGATTTTTTGATGCAATTTTTTTTTAAAAAGTATTGTGAAATTTGCGTTAAGAGCAGTAATACTTATATGGTCTACTGTTTGAATTTTGTTAAACGGCTTTAACTGCCATTAATGAAATAAACAGTTCCACATTTTAGTTATATTCGATTGGCAATGATTATAATCGTTTTAGTGGTATTAAGATGATCCATCATCATAGAGTACATGATGGCTACGCAAAGATTTAACCATTGTTTAGTTTAGCTTGAAAGTATATTAACATTATATTGGTTTACCTGTAGTACCAATTAATAAGATGGTGCACATCTATATCGTTCATTGAATAGCTACGCAAAGAGTGTGCGGTAATCAGAAATCTATCTGATTACCGATTAGTTAGTTGCTATAATTTAATTTAAAACCGGATTCATTTAAACGATTCCTGTGCGTGTGTATTTTTCATTGAGTTGCTGGCTGTTTTACGTTTACAAATACTATTTGTTCTTAATTGTTAAAAGTTATGCTATTTATCTGAAAAACTATTAGTTGTACGGTCTGTACTTCATTCGGTAGCAATTTTGAGAAGCATATTGTGACGTTTCCCATCTCGCCAAGTAGCGTATGCGGCTCTCCATTTTTTCCTTATTCAATGGTTTATCTATTATCAATATTAGGAACAAATTGTTTAGGAATATTATATTTCAAACTTGAATTATAGCGCATTTTATGTAATTTTCAAACGTTACTATGGATATTAGATACGCAATAGTAAGCAAAAGGATTAAGAATATTGACGTAATCAGAATTGCGAAACTAGCGTTTCTCATTTAGATTCTTCAGCTAGTATTTGATCGATGTTTTCATTCCGACGATACTCGGTTTACGCCCATCTGTATAAATACAAAAATATGTTCGGTAGTCCTAATTAAGCAATGGCGTTGGTAATTTTACAAATTTCTCAATTTTATCCCATTACTAATTGTGCTTACGTATTTCTAGTTGAAAAACTGTTACTTGAGAATGCGTTCCCACACTAGCTTTGCTTAGAGCATACCGGTAGTTTAACATTCCATTAATTTCATGTCAGTTCCACTTAGACAAATTCTTACTGTGATAGTTTTCTGAATAATTAAATGTGACAATCAATACGTCCACTCAATAGAGCTCGGTGTCCAATTCGGTGTATAGAAAATCACTTTAGTGTGTCTTGAAAGGGACACGGCTGCTATCAATCTTGATTAGGGTGTCATATTGAGAAGAAAGTGGGCATAACTCTCGAATCCGCCATTTTAATAATCTAACAGACGTACGTAGTTTATTTTTAGCTGATTTATATTACCATAATCATTAGATATGATAGAAACACAAGTATCATAAGGAAGTGTTTGAAGAAATGAAATCACTCTATCCTTAAAAATATAAAAAGTTATTTAGTAGGTGCTTGTATATGCTTTTTTACTTACCCAAGCAGATGTCACAACAGACACCACCAGAAATTTGGGTTATCGCCTTCAATATTGGCCTAAATCTCGGAAAGGGAGACTCCTTATTACACTTTTTCCTTCCAAATATTTAGTGAATGTTTTCTCACTAGCCAAGCTTCTCAAAGTAATGCACAGTTTCAGAGATAAAGTCGATTTTTGGTAGACGGAAATCTGAGTTTGACGCAAAGCATTGCTTTTCCCACAATAACTCTGAAACAATTACCTTTAAGACACTTCTTGTAATATCCAGATTGTTCTGCAGGGGCTATTCAAAACTTTGTGTAATAAGACTTACTGTGATAACAGGTATTATTTCCAAGTTTTTGGATCCAGAAGAGAATCATGTCAGGCGCACGGCCGCCATTTCTAAACTGGCGGATTAAGAAGTTATGACTGCTTTCTCAGGCTGGCACCCTGATGCAAATTGATCGCATACATAGTACCTACAAGATTAACTATATTATTAACTGTACATCGAAGTGGACACAGAATTCTTATATAGCAACTATATTATTCTAAAAACGCTGATTTAACAATTCTCATTCATGAATAATCAGTAGTGCACATTTCTATAAATTAAAGATTAACAAAAGCAATTTAGGAAAAACTAAAACAATTAAATGACTGTTCCCTACAACAACTACAAAATGTAGAATATGTACTATGAATTGAACATTAACTATTGTTTTAATATTCATTTATACAATAATAATGCATTTGATTTAGTATTTCTGATGAATGAAGTAAGATATCGTTTACCTTATTACCTGAATAATTAGAATTACAAAAGCATGACCACAAAAATTAGTTACAACTTTTTTGATCACTTTTACATTTTATACTAGTAAATACATGGAGTGGAGTTTAACTACCGAAAAGCACATCAATATGCTTTTAATACTGTTTTTAAAAATCATAAATGATAATGAAATACAATATAGATTTTTTTGTATAAAGTAGAGAAGCAGTTCAAACCGCCAGAGTTAAAATTTATTACACACAGGTAGGTATATACAATAATCGTGTTATAAGTCTAAACTTATAACTTCCTGCTGTACCGGTTTTTTGTGTACTTATCTTAAAAGCAAATTTTATAAAAACAGAAAACATAATTTTAATTAATTACAGATGACAATAATTGAGGATACATAATACCTTTACCCATCAACGACACGTATTCAATAATTTGTTCAAAAACAATGGAAACCATTTCCATCATTTATCATAAACTGTCATTATTGAAATTCTGATTGGACCAATTGCAATAATCAATACATTATTCATAATCAAGTGTACTGAATTACAGACATCTTGAAAGGATAAACATGGAGCATCCTTTTTAGTTCCTTATGGCATCGTTTATAGCATAATTCCGGGTTGATTTACGTAACCTATGTACTTTTATTATTTAATGTAAAATGTGTTTCTAAAAATCGTTATTTTAAATGTTTATCAACACTGCTGAAGTGTGGAACTTTCTAGTCATTGGAAACTAGTCTTCCATAAGTTTCCTTTGCAACTGCATCGTTTATCTTCAAAACATACTATTTTAGTTTTCTGTTTAAAATGCCTTCTGGGCAATGTTTGTATTAGGAAATTCTTCTATAAATGGTTGAAAATGTGCTTACAGTAAATTTTCCTAAGCTCCATTGCCATGCTAAGCTCTATTAACCGTAAAAGGAATAAAGTTGGCAGGGCTAAACAACAGAATATAATAAACCATGTAAACTTTGGTTGAAATTATGCTACAAGGCAATTGAAAAGTGGCACTTTAAATGAAAACAGGACATAATCTTGGATGTATGTTAGGACCTTTTGCTTGATAATCATGTTAACGTTTTACTTTATTTGGTTAATAAAATCATATTAATAAATTAAAATGAGTTGTTCTAGTACTTAACATTAACGAAATATTTTAGTTTAAATCGTCTGCAACATTTACGATTAGATTACATAAAGTAGCATTGCGTAAAAGGCAATATACATTACACGAAATAAAGTAATTATTTTGATTAGACGGTAGAAAAGTGTTTGTGATAATTAGGGGGCGGAATATATGCAAAGTGCATATATATGCATTTTTTGCATATTTTGTAAATTTTATAATGAAATGCATATTTTTCACAAAT
>JAHWXV010749226.1:0-13714 GCA_024586415.1 Phrixothrix hirtus | reverse complement strand
TTTAATTATAAATTTAAATTTTGTACCTTAACTGTGTATATAAATTGTACTAATTAAGTTGCACATTCATCATTATTTGTTATTATAGTTGTTTACATTACTATACTTATATTACTTATTTAATATTATATTTACATTGTATATCACATGTAAAAGGGTTACCGTAAATAAAATTATTATTATTATTATTATTATTGATGTTACTGAATATAGATAATTTATAAGAAGAACTAGCGAGAGCTAACAATAAATGTTACTTAATTTAGATAATTTTACACAAAAAAACCAGCGAGAGCTGACAATATTTGAAAATTTTTTGGTTAGCATTTTAAAGGACTTGGTAATTTATTTTAAAATTCTGTTAATTTTTGATTTTAAATAATAAATAATTGGTGGTACTGCATCCAAATTTTAAATTTGATTTAATTTTTTATTTTCAATTTAATGTTTAATGTTGCTAACTCGTTGACAGCTATTAGGCAATTTTAATAAATTGCTTTATTACGTCTTTAGTTTACGTGATTTTTCGGTTTTAGGATGAGGTAGTCAAACTGATTCGAAACTACATTGATCTTTATCAACACATTTCAGTGTTAAGACCCTTTCAAATAACGGACTATAAAATTTGTAATTCCGTATTTACTTAAAGAGAAAATTTACATAATCTTTCTATTCAAATATATCGATCTCACCAAAGTCATATGCTTTACTGACTTGCTATATTTCACCAAGTAAGAAACAAATACTTTATTCTCTATACACTTATTTAATAAAAATCAAATGAATAAATTTCAAATACACAATTTTTTTAGTTTAAAGCTAATACACTTAAATCTTAAAGAAAACAGTTAATATTTACAACTACCCTTCGGTTACTTCTCGATACAAAACTGTTCTGACAGATTGTAAATATGTACTTACTACAAGGCTATTGTTCGTAATCGAGAAAAAACTTCTGGTTCTTTAAAAGTGTTTATTAACATTCAAACAAAATTTTAAAAGTTAAAATAACAATCAACAGAACATTTGATTTTATTTGTTTATTATAGTTTATAAGACTATTTGATAAAATACACTTAGGGTTTAATTTGCGTATTTTGTGTTATCTTCGAATTTAAAATAGTTAGACTTCCTTCTGTCAATTTGGTTCCAGGAAGTCTGTTTTAAAAGAATTTGCTTCCCTTTCAATTCTTCATTCTTCATTAAATGTTGGATTTATTTCCTATTTTAAATTAAGAAAATTAAATTTACGTTGACTGTAAAATTCCCGGGCTTTTTAACGACACGATCATCTATCCGAACTAAGGACTACTTCGTTACATAAGTTAAGATGGAATTTACATTTTTGTAATTTCAACGGATCTAGTCTCGCTTTTCACACCTGATTAATGCAACAACATAAACTGATTTTCACAAGAAAAGATTACGTTTATTGCGTGTTCTAAGTTTTTATAACATTCCGCATCCCTTTCCGATATTTTCCTTATCCAATCGGCATGTTCCGAATTTCAAATTCTTGGTTTCGTGCTTGAGATGGCAAAGATCAAATTTCCGCTGTAATCGCAGTTTTTCCTCAACGCTTCAACCTCGGTTGTTTTTTTTTATGACGGCGGCAAATAGTATCTCTCTTTGGCGGCATCTTTTACCCCAAGAATTTCTATGTAAAATGTTTTCTGGTATGTTACATCTTTGAAGTTTTTATTTTTTACACTTATTTTAAAATCACTAGCGATTTATTTATTACTGAGCACTTTGAAATTTGTGAAAATGTTTATTTTTATCGTCTGAGAAACTTCAGTTTAAAACTTAACATGGTAATATTACAGGAAATTATTTAGAATTTGAAAATAAATGGTAGTTTATTTAAATTTGTAATGTTAGAATAACGTAACTGTTTATTTGTTAATTACGCTGAGTAACATTGAGTTGTGGTGAACAATATTTAATCTATTTAATTGCATTCAAACATTTAATTCAAATTTGAGTGAGAAAGAATTTTATTTAAAGTAAATTCAAATAAATAAAAATCCAGGTGCAAATGTCTCTTAGTTAATTATGGCACATCTTTACGTGTGTTAGAATCGGATGGATGCTCTTTTAAAACAATATTAAGGAGCACCGCGACCGCATACGACAAGGCGTTATCCTGGCGCCTGTATTACAAAATAATACGGCTTATCCCGGCACCTTTTTGTGAATAACTGTTAGGATATGTCATTGTCCGGGTAAGGGTTTACATAATAATAATAAAAGGTCATAAAATCGGTGATTTACATTTATTACGCCATAAATCATAATTATATATGAAACTATGTTGATTCATTTAGCACCGTCATCGCTAATACGGTCATACTGACATTGGGACGCTCTCGGCCCAACGCGCTCGGCTTAATTCTGACTACCACATGGTATTGCTGGCACCGCTACAGAACGAACTAGCGCCAGTCTAATAAAATGAAGCGCAATATCAACTCTACACAATGTGCTAAGTATATATATATATATATATATATATGTGTAGGCATTAGCAACAGTTACAAGGTTCAACAGCCTATGCTGTTTAAATGTAACCGGTCAGAAAATGGTTGAAACCTACTCATCGTCATAGACCTCCAGTTGAAATGCATTTTACTATAACATGCTAGGAGGCACAAGATCCCACGCATTTCAACCGTACGTAACGCATATAAGTGTAACATCTGCCAGCCAGTACAATTAGTCCAAACGTTACACCCGAAGTGTAATATCCTCCAGACAGCACATATGTCTCAGGAATTACACCCGAAGTGTAATATCCGCCAGACAGCACAAATGGCCCAGGCGTTACACCCGAAGTGTAATATCTTCCAGACAACACAAATGCCCCAGGCATTACATCTGAAGTGTAATATCCGCCGGACAGCACAAATGGCCCAGGCATTGCACCCGAAGTGTAATATCCGCCAGATAGCATAAATGGCCCAGGCATTACACCCGAAGTGTAATATTCGCCAGACAGCACAAATGGCCCAGGCATTAACTAGGCCAGAACTAACTTTTCTTTGATCACCGTATAACTGTCTATTGCAGTTCAGTGACGGCGTCAAAACATAGATCTCAGTTGCTCACCGTATAACTGTCTATTACAGTTCAGCGACGGCTTCAAAACATAAATGTCAATTGATCACCGTATAACTGCCTGCTACAGTTCAGTGACGATTAGTCGATAAGTGCTGCAGTACCATCTGCCACTCTTCGAGAAGAATCGGTTTCTTAAACCCAACGACAAAATTACATATTTACTTTTATACTGCAATGTAAATTAAGTGTTATTATCTATAAGCAGTCGGATTCTGCAAGTACATCATTTGAAACATTGTACTTGAATACTTCCATCTTAAACGTATGCTTTCGAGCTGCACATTCTACAGTACATCGATTTGATTCAACTAGAATCGTTCAATAAATTTCTTCTATCATGGGATAGATTCCCTTTTAAAACAATATTAGGAAGCACCGCGACCGCATACGACAAGGCGTACAATTCTTGGCGCCTGTATTACAAAATAAATACGTCTTATCGCGGCACCTTTTTGTGAATAACTGTGAGGACATGTCATTGGCCGGGCAAGGGTTTCATATTAACAACAAGAACGTCATAATATCGGTTATTTGCATTTATTATGCCATAAATCATAATTATATATGAAACTACGTTGATTTATTCAGCACGGTCACCGCTAACAACGTGGAAGTCTGATGTTTTAATCTTTTTTTGTTTTCGAATGGTGACGTCATCAACGAATTTTTTAAATAGCATTATACACTTTTTATTATGGGATTGTATAAGTCACCTAAGAAAATTTTCACGAAAAACAAATAATAGTTTTTGTCTGGATTTTTTTCTGTTTTCATTCAGTGTTTGCTTTTGCACCCCTAGGAAAATTTATAAAAATTGTTTAAGTATTAGTTTCACATACTAAGACGAGAATATATTAAAAAAATTGATATTGGTTAATTTAAAAAGAATAAAATAAGGTCTTCAAGCTGCTGTACATTGACTGTTACGCAGTAATGGAAGCGGGACATAATACTATGGAATGAGTTTCTCAATTATTCTTCGTATATTTGTGCAATTTCTTCCCTAATTCAAATTTTAATTCGTCTAACTTATTAGATAACCTCATAAAAAAGATCAAGTGGAGGTAAATCGGACGACCGAGGTGTTCCTCTTCTTTCTAACCATCTGTTAGTAAACACGTTATCTAAATAGTGTCTTACGGCTTAAGCAAAATGGGGAAAGGCTCCGTCTTGCTGGAACGTTATTTGTTCACTGGGTGTTTCCGGATGTTCTTTATTGGGAAATAAATTTATTAAAGCAAGAACAATTTCATTTTAAAGTAAGAACAAATAGCGATCACCACTTAAAGGGTCCAACAATATTTCTTCCGATAGTACCTGTCCAAACGTTTACCTTCGCAGACCGTTGCATGTGTGCTCCAACATCCACCTCGGGTTTTCTTGTGGCAAGAATCGACAGTTTTGCTTATTAACACTACCATTTAAACAGAATGTAGCTTCGTCGGCAAATAATATATTGTGCACATTCTCCAAATTATTATTGCGCCGTTCTATCAACAATTCACAAAATGCAGTTCGTCTGTCAAAGCCTTCAAGTTCAAGTTCTTGCACCAGCTGTCGTTTATATGGGGGGAATTTATTTCGTTTCAAAATTTACTCAGATTTTGATTTAATGCAATTTGAGACGATGATGTGGGTGGATTCTGTTACTTCTAGTAAAACACTTAATGTCATTAGTTACAATCCTGTTTCTTCCACCTTTCGATGCATCCTTTACACTTCCGGTTCTCCGAAGAGTCCTACTAACCGTTGGGTGGTTTATAGGAGGCCGATTGGTATGAACTTGATTAAATAATTCACATACTTCTTTTTGAATTTTTCGATGATCGCCTTATCCAATTGTCATCATAATTTTATTATTAAGACAGGTAATTACTTTAGAAATTTTAAGCGTCAAAGCAAGAAAAACTGTTTTTCTCAGACGTGGCTACGTGTTGTCTCTAAAATTAGCCAATTCAGACAAAAGTGTTTTTTGGTTTTTCGTGAAAATTTTCTTATGTACAAAAGGAAACAATGATTGAAAACAGAATAAAGTCCTTTACATAATCCCATAATAAGAAATGCATGGTGCCATTTAAAAAAATTGTTGATCACGTAACTACTCGAAAACCATAATTAACTAAGAGACATTTGTTAAGAACATTTTTTCATGAACTAACCACTTACAGGTTTAGGACCTATATGCGGCATGTGTGACGGACCCGTATACTAATTACTCCTACTCCTACAGAAAGCTCCGGCAGTCTAAATCGAATGATATCCACATTTGATATGTGTTTAAAATGAACTTGTATTTGCCATCAACGTATCCAGCAACCTCGACTAAAGCACCCCCAGAGGGCGAAACGAGTGATATACGAGCGTCTACGACATATTGATCGAAAGTACAAACTTTTATATGTTTACATACTTTGTTGGGTTATACAACTTATATAGCGGGAAGTCCTGTAACTATTCAGTTATTTTTACTTTGATGACAGTTTTAAGGCTTTTCGCTGGTGCCGAATTTTTCAAAATTCGCTCTGTTTATAGGAAGAAACTTCAACCTTTCTTATATTAAATACTCTCATTTAAAACCTATAGATGGTTAGCTCGGCCAGTCTAAATAGATTGTATAATATTATTCTACAATAAAAAGCTTTAAGCCTACCCTAATAATTTTGTTATCGTTTGTTTGTTTCGCCCCAGAAGTTTCAGGATGTTTACTAGAAGTTTGCCGAACCTGGAGCAGTTCCTCTCCAGTAGGAATTTTGAATTTACTAGACATTATATTTGCACAAGACCTACGATTTTACTTTCTTATCCGAGAGGTATGCTTTTAAATTTTTCTACACTGAAAAATGTATTACCGCCCTCAATCGGACGTGAACCCGCGTCCTTTGGATTTAGAGGCAAACTTGCCAACTACTGAGCCACCGAGACTGGTTAAATGATACAATGTATTGTAATACCTACAGATTTATAGTTCAAGCCATCTTAAATTATTGCCTATTTGTTGTTCAAGTGATATTAAACATTTATGGAATTAAACAGCATAGTCTGCAGAGTAAATATTGTGAAATGGATTTAAGTGTCTTTTATTTATTTGAATTATCTTCGCTAAATTGTCAATTCGCACTGCATGAATTATTTCAATAAATTCAAAATTTTGCGAGTATGCTTTGTAAATAATTAAATCATTGTTCTCGTGACAATTCAACAACATTTTTAGATAAAATGTACCTAAATATTATTGCACACAATAGTTTTACATCGTAACTCTGTAAACAATCCGAAGATGCCAAGACAAAATACTTAAAAAGATGACATTACAATTTAATCAAGAAAGAGCAATCTAGGTAAAACATTTGCAAAATACAAAAGCTCAACTTCAATGATTTCAAGCAGTTGTATTTCACAAAGTTGCAGAAAGGTAACATTTTATAAAAGTGTTCTTCGTTTAACTTTGCACAATATAATGTAATTCTAAAAAAATGACGAATGTTTGGCTTTGTTCCATAATTAAAAACATGAACGCATTTTACATAAATCTTATTGGACATGTACGGAAGAGTGACAGCTAATACAACTAAATTAATTATATTGCATACATTTCGTCTGTCATTAACAGAAACGTGTAATATTCCGCTTCATTAACAGTTAAATAGTTACAGATTTCTAATAGAGATCCTATTGTTTAAATTAGTTTCCATAGTTATTAATGATGTAATCTGTGTACAAACTTTGAGGTTTATAGTTACCTCCAATTAATCGATAAAACTTGCAAATTTTAGAAGTTAAATGAGACGGATCTACCTTATTTATGATTAACATCTGGCATTCGAAATGCTTAGTGAGAATATTAATTACAATTATTGTAAATCTTTATAGAGGGGATAAATCGGTAATTTTGGTATGTAAATGATGTGAATTAAATCTAAAATTTATAAGTTGTTTGTATGGGTAACGCTTAGGGTAGTTTTAAATTTGATGAAGTTGTGTATAACCAAGTTTCGTAATATACCGTAGATTAATCTAAATAATCGAGTAAAACAAATATTTAGGAAACCTTACGATTTGCCCTTTATTTATTTATTTGTTTCAGCTGTCCTAATACTTATATATAATAACTAAGATTTAAATAATATTTTCCCATGCCAGAAAGGGTTTTCTACAACACTAAATATCAGTTTGATAATTTATAATGTTATTTGTCATTTTAGAAATACAGGGCACGTCAAAAACAATTGGCACATTTGATTATATGTATTCATATTTTGAACATATAAATTTGATAGATTTTCTCACCTGCGATTTGAAAACTGCTGACAGAAAACGTCTTCTATCCACCTCGATGCACACTTGCATCTCTTTGACACCATCAATTGCAATGATATTAATTTCGTTTTGATTTTCTCCTTTAGTTTATCGAAGCTATTAGGTGTGGTGGAAAAACCCGACTCTTAAAATAATCTCTTAGAAGTCATTGACAAAGCAATCTGGTAAGCGAGCTGGCCAAGGAACACTTCGGAAATTGAAAATAAGACGACTGGGAAATATATTACGTAAAGTGATCGTTGCTTGTCTAGTAGTGTGACTCACAGTTCTATCTCGTTGGAACCATCGCTGCTCAAAGCTTTTCGTTTCTTCAAATTCTCAGTATCTTACTGTAGCAGCTACTACTCGTTCATCATCGCCTTCAAAGAAATATATTCTTGTTAACGCAAAAATAGATTTCATTACTCATCAAATGTGTTTTAGAGATATCACGACTCATTTCGTTCGGTTCGAGGAATTTTTTGCAAAATTGTAGGTGGTTATTTTTTTCAATGTCACAAAATATTGGGATGATCTCTATTTTATAAGCGTACAGTTTCAAAGCGTGTAGAATACGTCTAATACTAGGACCGAATAAACGGAGGATCTGGGCATGATCTTTAACAGAGCGTTTTGAACTTCGATGAACTGATTTTTTACACGAATGACACTTTCAGGAATTCTGGTATTTTGTGGTCTTCCGATAGGCTAAGAACGAAATTATTCTACCCAGAAAAGAACTTAGTTCAACCGGGATGGCTTAGGGGTTTCTGGTTTTACAATCTTACTATTAGATTGAACGTGACTAGAAAGGAAGTCCACATCTGGTCGTTCCTCACCACCACTTTATAGATTAGTTTTACCAATATTGTTAAAATTATTACAAACATATGCGCCTGAACTTTATGAAGGCGTTGTGTATTTAAGTAGTACATTTAATTTGCACATAATCTGATTATGTCGTTTTAGGTTGTAAATACATAATCGGATTATGTGCAAATAAGCAAACTGTTTATTTACAAAAATATTTGTTAAAGACTAGGCAACTTCATATACACAAAACTGAACTTTATTTTAAGTCCTCAAATAAAATGTAATTATGAAAAAAGTGCGGTTCTCTAGCGGAGTGGATTTTAAATGGTTTAACAGATGAACCAAACAAACTCTTCATAGGGCAATTAGTTTTTGTGAAATCCTGTTATATGATTCATTAATCAAAGCCTAATATTAATGCTCCTAAGTAAAAGTTCCAAAAACTAAATCTAAGTCTGGGTTAATATACAAAAACTAATCATATTCGAGCTTAAAGTATAGTTTCATATCTCACATTGAAGGCAAAACCTTGTTGTAAAACATTAACAGTTTTTTATAGTTTTTCAACTCGAGTGCATGATAGACTTGACGACAATATCTTTAGCATACAGTTCTAATTCTTTGCCACAATAATTTTCTGCTGCATTTACCATATTGTAGCTGTTAATGTTTTTGTATCAATTGCAGCAACAAGATCCTTTGTTCAGTTGATATAATTGTTTTTTACTTTCGCTTACCTATGTGAAATATAGTATAGAGAAAGTAGTTTTCGTCCAAAATTTTCGATGTCGAAATTTTAGTGGAAATACACGTTTTGGGACCCGTTGAGTCCGAAAAACATGTTTTTTAAAATTGGCCTGTGTGTGTGGGTGGGTGCGTTCGCGCGTGCGTGCGTGCGTACGTGCGCGCGTACGTGCGTGCGTACGCGCGTACGTGCGTGCGTGCGCGCGTACGCGCGTGCGTGCGAGCGTGCGTGCGTGCGCGCGCGTGTGTGTAAACATGATATCTCGAAAACGAAAAATTGTAGATAAACAAAATCTTATATTTAAGCTCATATCTATCGTCGCACGCGACTGCAACAATTTCATTAAAATTCAATAACCGGAAAAATCTAATGACCGGAAGTGGCACTTTATTCTTGCGATTTTGAAGATTTTTGCGATTTTCTCGAAAACATTTTTAATTTTTTTTTTTAAAACTTACTACGGTTCTTATGTCTTTAACATCCTTTTTCCGTGAACTTAGAGCTTTTCCTGAAAAAATTCGTTGAAGCGAGTTATTAGAGAAAATTTCTGGAGTTAAGTAGGGTTTTGCGTGTCCAGTAACTTGGATGGGTGTCCGTTACAATTATCGTTTCCAAAATAAACGTAAATAATAATTTAATCATTTGTGGACACTTTCCATATCTATGTGCGTAAGAGAAAGTCGCGTGTTGTCTCACACCAGATTTTTTTCAATTATAATATATATTTATCATTAATTTTTAGCAATATAACAGTACATCTATTATAATTATACTAAATCAAAAATTTAAACAATATATCAGAATGTTATAATTATAGGAGAAATTTGTTTAAAGGTGGTAAAACTGATTATTATATATACTCGAAAATCTTTTGCAAACGAAAACGCTGCTTCGAACAGGGTTTAAAAATACATAATGCGACGAGTCGCATACGACTATAATTTAATGATCTTGAAAATGGAGCCCTGCGCTTATAACTTCTAATGTCGGCGTATGGTTGGAACAAATGATTATAAGCTCTCGTCCATTTAAGGACATTTCTAGTTTAAGTTGTATGAATAAACTACCAATCTAGAGTTCTATACGTAAGCTAGACTTGACATGTACAACTTCTTGCTTTAAGGTAGACGTCTAAGCTAGATCTGGGTAACGAGTTTTGGTTAGAGGTGCGTTCCAAATATCGAAAAGCGTGTGGACTTTAAACAACAACGAAACTGTAGCAACCACCCTGGTTATGCCGCTTTTTCAACCTAGTTTAGTTTTGAAGAAAATATTAATTTCGAAGCCGCTATGAATTGAAAATTTCGAGCGATTGCCGTTGTAAATACTACGTGGTGCAAAAGTCAGCAACCAATGTGATTCAGTTGTAATTTTTGCATATACGGCAAATGGCATTGTTGTTGTGACATTTATAGAGTAAAAACGTGCAGAATTGGTTGTGTAAAAAATCAATACATATACTGCTCAGAAACGTGGAATAATTGTGTCGGCCATTTTAACGCAACACGAATTCCGATGAAATTTCCCAATCGTTCATCGCCAACTCAAAAACCTATTCGCTGTTTAACTGCATAGTTAGAAGTGGGTGTTTCCTCAGGAGATAGCCCAAGAGGTGGAAGATCTCGGAAAAGCCGTTCAATCCAATGATGTAACAACTTTTAGCAGCAAACTGTCGGGCGCATTTGAATTAGAGTTAATGGCATCGTCGATTTTATTCGAAATTGTTAATGACCTATAAGGCTCATTTTCATTTGTATGGTCATGTTAATAAGCAAAATTCTAGCTTCGGGGAACACAAAATTCTAAAATTATCCACCAGATATCGATACATCCACAAAAAGTAACATTTGGCGCGGCATAATATCGGAACGATGGCAAAAGATATAGGCCTTACTTACTATTATATTAATAATTGTTTCCATGGAAAGTATCTGTAAGATAAATTTAACTAGATATTGTAAAAGCGGCCCTAAAGCGATACTTTTAATGCTATGGAATTAAAATTTTACTTTAGCCTCAAGGGAAATAACAAAAATTAGTCAAGGGACTAAAGTGCCCGTTTAATCATGAGAGAGAAATAATCTCTTGAGGGATTAAAAACCACTTAAGTCGTGAGGTATATACTATATTTTTGCACCTTCGAATAACTTGAAATCAAAAGGGTCAAAGAAAGCAAAATTGTATGATTTTGACATTAACAGTTCTTTTGATTTATCAACGTATACTTCAAGGCGTATGCTATTTAAATTTTATTTGCAAAGCGCTATAGTAACACTTTCAGCAAGATGTAGTTTTGGTTGATTAATTTTTGTTATTGCCATGGATTTATCCTGTTTATGCGGGATTTAAAGTACTTTAATTCCCTTGGGAATTAAGATAACATTTAAATCAGTTGTGATTAAAAATGTCGCTTTAGTCATGCAAACAAGTGACTAAAGTTGGCGTTTTAGTCATGAAAGTGCAAAATATTACACTTGCTGGAAGGGTTTTTCTAGCGCTTCGCAAATAAAATTTAAAAAGCATTTACCGTGAAGCATAATTGACAAATGGAATGAACTGTCAATGTCAAAATCATGCAATTTTACTTTCTTCGACCCTCTTAATTTCAAATTTTTTGAAAGTGCGATAAATAATGTATATACCTCACGACTAAAGTGCTTTTTAATCCCTGGATAGATTGTTTCTCTCAAGCCACTCGAGAAATGCACTTCCTCTTTCGAGATTAAATTTAATCCCTTGGTATATAATATACTACACTCAACTACAAAATTAACCCACAACTTATATATTTCGATTTATTTTAATTGTTGTCAAAATTATCACACATTTTCAAAAACATATTAAAGATAGCATACACAAACAGAACTATTTCGATAATAACGATAAATCTTATTTTAAATTAATGGTGGAAAAATCGAAGTTTTTATTTTGTTTCTCTTATTGTATTTCCACACAGAAAACAATGTTTAATGAAAACGCGAAAACTATTTTTTTGCATTCTATCGAAATTAATACGCGTTTGTTTTAAATGGCCATCATACACAAACTAATTGGCAGATGTTCTTAAAAATTGGCATGACGCAATCTGGAGGAATGTATTTTAATAAACTAATATCGATTTTATTGTCGTTGCGCCATCTTTTGCAATTTTACCTGACTTATTGAACCAACTCCGTAACACAAATTCAAATACTACTAGTACTGTAATTTACGTAATTTCAATAAAGGTTTTTAATAAGTATGTTTTTGCACTTCCGGAACTAAAACTTCATATGTAGTCACTTGTTTACATGACTAAGGGCCGGTTTTACAATTACTAGTTAAATTTATTTACTTGTTAGTTGCCTTGCTTACTATTGTATTAATAATTGTTTCTATGGAAAGTATCTGTAAGATAAATTTAACTAGATATTGTAAAAGCGGCCCTAAAGCGACACTTTTAATGTTATGGAATTAAAATTTTACTTTAATCCCAAGGGAAATAAAGTACTTTAAATCCCGCATAAATAAAGTAAATTAACGGCAATGACAAAAATTAATCAAGTAATAGTATATTATATACCAAGGGACTAAATTGCCGTTTTAATCACGAGAGAGAAATAATCTCTTGAGGGATTAAAAACCACTTAAGTTGTGAGGTATATACGTTACTTTTAGCACTTTCGAATAACTTGAAATCAAAAGGGCCAAAGAAAGAAAAATTGCATGATTGTGACATTGACAATTCAATTGATTTATCAACGTATATTTCACGGCGTATGCTATTTAAATTTAATTTGCGAAGCGCTATAGTAACACTTTCAGCAATATGTAATTTTGGTTGGTTAATTATTGTTATTGCCATGGATTTACCTTGTTTATGCAGGATTTAAAGTACTTTAATTCCCTTGGGAATTAAGGTAATATTTAAATCCGTTGTGACTAAAAATGTCGCTCTAGTTACGTAAACAAGTGACTAAAGTTGGCGTTTTAGTCACGGAAGTACAAGAAATTACACTTGCTGAAAGGGTTAATCTAGCGCTTCGCAAATAAAATTTAAATAGCTTTTGCCGCGAAGCATAGTCAATAACCGAATGAACTGTCAATGTCAAAATTATGCAATTTTATTTTCTTCGACCTTCTTGACATCAAATTTTTCGAAAGTGCAGAAAATACACTTTCTTTCTCGAGATTAAATTTAGTCCCTTGGTATATGATATACTACACTTAACTGCAAAATTAACGCACCACTTATATATTTCGATTTATTTTAATTGTCGTCAAAATTATCACACATTTTCAAAAACATATTAAAGATAGCATACACGAACAGAATTATTTCGATAATAACGATAAATCTTACTTAAATTAATGGTGGAAAAATCGAAAGCGGATAATATGGCTTATTTAACAGAATAATATAAAATGTTCATTTTTATTATGAACACATAGATAACTCCTTTTGAAACATTTTTGGCTTATCAATAGCTAGGGTTGCCGCCTCTGAATGTTATTGTGGCCTGATATCACTGTGGAGTACTTTCAATTAGAAATCTGATTGTTTCTTGAGCGATACCTTTGTCGCAGCTCGTTTAAAGTGGTAGGTGATGGATGATGGCTTCTAACCCTGCGTTCCATTACGTCTCAAAGATGCTGAATTGGGTTTAGGTCTGGACTACTGGCTGGTCACTCCAAGACTCGAATGTTAACATAATTTAAATATACAGCAATAATATGTGCCGCATGCGGCCTAGCATTATC
>JAHWXV010749088.1:0-11023 GCA_024586415.1 Phrixothrix hirtus | reverse complement strand
TTATATATATATATATATATATATATATATATATATATATATATATATATTGTATATATATCGTCTTCATAAAGGGAAAGAGTTATTGAAGGGAGAGAGGTTTTACCACCGTGTGTTAATAAATGCATATTAAAGTGTTTGTCTGAAATTGCTGACGAAGAACGGAAAAAGATATTTGCCGACTATTAGAAACTTGCTGATTTAGAAAAACACAGACAGTTTCTTTCAACCAGCATGGCAACTGTTAATCCAAATTATAGGTACGTAAGAGAAAATAGTCATAGACGTCAAAACAATGCTTTTTATTTAGAAATTAGTGGTAAGAAAATACGGATATGCAAAATATTTTTCAAAAATACATTGGGCATAAGTGACATAACCATAAGGAACGTTATGCAAAAAAGAAATTTATTCACTGGGTAAATGTTATCATCAGATGAACGCGGAAAGCATATAAATCACGCTAGAACTGATGAAAACATTAAATTAAGTGTTAGAAATCATATTTAGTCAATATCTACAATGTATAGTCATTATTGGTGCTCTAGAAGGGCAAGAGAATTTATAAAAGATAGTAAAACCATTGGCGAGTTGCACTGGGATTATAAAGAACTTTCTGAAGAAACTAATATCCCGGCAGTAAATTGCATGAAGTATTCTCGAATATTTAATGAAGAAATTTAATACTTCATTTTTTGTTCGTAAAAAGGACCAGATGAATTTTGCACTGGTTATGAAAATGCTAACGAAGAAGAAAAGATTAATCTTCAAGACGGCTATGAGACACATCGGAAAGAAATTGACCTGTCTCGTTAAGAAAAGGAATGTGACTAAAATCTGACAAAATTTTTTCTGTTTATAATTTGCAGGATGTCCTGCCATGTCTCTCATGGGACGGGTCTAACTTCTATTATGTTCATAAACTAAATGTTTTGAATCTAAGTTTGTAATATTCAAACCAAACATGTATGGTGTTATGTGTGGTATGAAGGTGAGTCACAGAGGAGCGTTCACGAAATCGGCTCTTGCCTATTTCAATACATAAATAATGTAATACAAAATTCTGCGGCTGGTAGATCAGTAATTCTTATATTTTATTCAGTAGAAGAATTGATTTATGACAGCAAATTACTTGTATGCAATACTAGTAAATACTCGTAAATCTATTAATAGCATTAGCTACAAATTTTTAATAACTAGGCATACCCAGAACGAAGGGGAAAACGCTCACGCAGATAATTGAAAGACAAGTGAAAAGAACATGAAAGTTAGTTCCCATTTATACGCCTTACCAAAACGTAGTTTTCATAAGGAGTGCTTAAGGAAGGGGTGGGCCCTATAAAGTTACTGAAATTAGCTATAACAATGTTTTGACTCAAAACAATTAGCTAGTGATCTGGAGCTTACCTCTATTTTTAACTAATGACAAGGGAGAATCAGAAAAAATAGGCAATTTTAGAGGAATTGGATTAGAAAGGGAACATCCAGATAAGATATTTTATAAAACCTCGTTTCAGCAAAAAGATTTTGACAGTGCAGTGATAATAATTCCAAGAAAACAAACTCACTGAAAACAATTTAGTAAGTAAACCTCAAACAAGCTTATAAGCGCAAAGTGGGAATTTCTGAAAAGAAGAGACTTGGATTATTGTCTTTATTTAAGAAGAAATGAATTCCTTCCAACTATTTTGATTTTTATAACAACTTATGAATTATTTTTACATTTGTATAGCATTTATGTTTATTTCGCAATAAAACACTTTTCAGCAAGTGTTTTTCTTATCGAAGAAAAGGCTCACGATTCAAAGCAAATCAATTCCAAATTTTTTTTAAATGTTTGCGTATAAATATCGCAACTTTTTGTAGTTAAAACTTTTAAATGAACGTACTCTGCATTTGCGTGTTTTTGTTTCATACTTCAATTTATAATAGAATTTGAATTATTAGTAAAATTAGTTATGTCAAAGTTTAGATTCAATTTTCTGATAAACTGAATTATTTTACTTGTGCCACTTTTCTTCCGGAGGAGCGATATATCAAATTACTGTCAATAGCAATTATCCTGTTCGTTCAATCAAAAGACTGTTTCATAAAATAAGATTTAAGTGAAACCAATGTATATCACTTACACCTATAAACAAGCGCAGCAATAATAACTTGTTCACGTTGTTATCCGAATTGGGTAAATTTTGTCAGATAATTTTTAACATTTTTCAAAAATTTATTATAAGGTAGCCTCCACTAACCCCTTTCCATTACGCCTCACTTTAGCTATCAAAAAATACACAATATCTCTATTAGATAAATTGGGAGCCAACAAACTTATTTGAAATATTTGTAGCGCTGTATATATCGGCCAAATTAATCGGAATTTCAAAATGAGATATAGCGGATACGTCAGAGATATTAAATATATACACTTTTTTAACAATAATCTCAGCCTTTGCTGAACATATTTTAGAAAATGACAACGTGTTTCAATGAAAACTATTTTGAAATCTTATATACTGTTCCCACAGGTAGATATTTAGATCTGCTTGAAACCTGAGAAGTTATCAAATATTCTAATCGAATTAATCATACATGTGTTAATGAAAGAAATGAAATTAACTTTAACTCCCACATTCTCATAGTTGTTCTAAATTATTTTTCTAGTTTTATGCTATTTTTTGTGTTTAACTGATAGTTGACTTTAATTGTATTATACAATTTATATTTTATGGTTATTGACTTAAGCTTTGTGTAAATTATTAAATAAATACTGGTGTTATTTGTTTAAAACTTTATTTACAAATTTTTATCCAATGTTGATAATTTTATTTTATTTTAATTAAAGAATATATTAGACAAACTTTTAACAGTTGAGTTGTGCTTTTAAGTTATTGTTTTATTTATTATGTCAGCTATTTCTTCTTGACTTTACTAATAATTCTGATTATTATCCTCCTTATAGTTTATTTATTAAGTCCTAATTGAGAGTATCCTGCTAGGGTGAAAAATCTTTTAGGCATTATTTTATATTTAATAAAATATATACGCTATATAGAGGTTTTGTTTTATTTAATTCAATTTTAAGCCTATTTTGCGAGCAATGGACCTTCATCCTAATTATTTAAAAATAGATGTATTTGTAAAATAGAATAAGTTATTTCTAAAAAGACTTATTTTATAGCTAATTATGACAAGTTATAATGATCTAATAAATTATCTTCGACAATTTCGCAAAAATAAAGAAAATTAGATATCCCAAAGTCTAGCAGGGTAGTTAAATTAAGATATTCTTACATCTTTCATATGTGCACTATAAGAAGCGTTCTTGGAAAATTTGATTAAAAATATTCAGTCTACCATTCCATCAGCAATATTCTTTATGTGCCTAAGACTTAGTTGTATATGTACCACTTCTGTTTTAATGATACATTCAAGCTACAATGATCGATGGTTAACAACAATTGCAGGTTATACACATACCTAAGGACTATGTTAATTTGAAAGAGCTTGTACGTATTTGCGATAATAGATAGAATTAACCCAAAGTACGAGATTGTTTTAGCAGGTACCTAATATGTCATTGTCTTTTTTAATAGGAGGCAGCAAAATATTTCATTTCTGAAGGTCTTTGTTTAAGCATTGTTTATATATTTAATCTCCGCGATATACGTTAACATATGGAAGCTATTACACTGGGTAGAAACATCGCATTTATTGATTTCTACAAAAATTCAGCTTTTAAGGTCCCATAATCCGATTTTTCGTTATATACTAATATTTAATGCGTATGATACAATATCTATTACTTCTAACTTTACTGGTATGCGATACTATATGCAAATTCATAAGTATAAAACCAGCTTAATAGAATAAGGTTACCTACTTAGGTTAACTGACTATCACAAGTAGGTACTTTCATTATTATCGACAGCTTTGCATTCTACCAAGAGATGCAAACAATATATGTGTATAGGTAAATTTGAATTTAAATAGAAAATTCCACATAACTAGGTGATTAATAAGGGATTTTAGAAAATTAGGAAAGAATCAAGTTGTTTATTTACAGCCTTATTAAAGAATTTAATTTCGTGCAGTAAATATTCATCTTGTATATACATAACTTCTAAGATGCTTTGTGGTACTTCTTCTGTGGATGCTTTATTAAACACTTATTTAAGTATTTCGCTCAATAAAAGAATAATTCTGGACGCATGACCCCGGCTATTGAATAGCACAAACTGTAAATGGACTAAAAATTAGCGAATCAACATTAAGAACCTAGTAGATCGTCAAAAACCCATAAAAAGTAATGAAAGTAACACCACATACAACAGTGCCTGCATTTAGAAACTAGTGATGAAGAGCACATATTAATAGACACCATCCACAGTAATCGATTTCGTAGCTTTTCCTGGCCAAAAATAGTAATTTACCAGTAAAATGCCATAAATAAAATAACTTTAAACAATAATATGATTTACAGCAGCAGCTAATAATATAAATGTATACTTGATTTTTGTAACTATTACCTCTTCGTTTGCAAACTGAACCTAAGCTAGTTATGAAGAACTCACATGTTAATGCACAAACTAAACATGTAAGTTGAAAGTAGTTCAAATGGACGAAAAATAATTTGCGAGTCTTGTGGCGATGCCTTTATAATAAAATACTTTTCATTTCCAATCATTATTATTGGGTACTTTGAATGCTAATTTTGTATATGAAAGCAATGTTACTACATAAATTTCCTTATTAATAAAATTGGGCGGGACAGCTGATATTTCTAATTTTTTTGTCATCTACTAAGGTCCTTCGACTGCCACAATTATTAATAATAGTTACGCTTCCAATTTGATTTTAATATACTGAGAGTGAGATTTATTCCCTTTCAGCCTTGATGAACTAGAAACTTTAAGTATTGCGTGTTTCTTCGATATTTAGGAATGCTCAACGGAGGTTTTATATAAAATCTCTGCAGATCACAAGAGTATCGCTTAGCAAAATAACCTATAGTTCACCATTTAGGTATTCGAGGGTCCGGTAAGAAATAAAGCAAACAACTTCAAGTATAAGTATAAGTATTGGCGTTGCGCCTTTTATGATTATACAATTTCTCACATTTGGTAGTTCATTTCTTTATCACCTTACCTCTTTAGGAAGTAATCGTCCAACGACACTACAAATCCGGCCGAACAGTAGGACAATCTATGCCAATGATACGAGGCAGGCAACTACTCTTCGCATACTTGTATTATTTTAGCCGATCAAAGAAAAATTTATAACCGCGCATTATACGAAGACGAACTTCTACTTTATTTAGAGGTTTAGGACTGGTTAGGTAAATATAATCCCGGTATATTTAAAATTTAACAACACTTGTCAGATAAATTTACTATTTTCGAAACATAGGTAAAAGCTTACAATAAGAGCTAGAATTACATTGAAATGGAAACATTTTTACAGCATGCAAATACTGTGTACACTATTTTATGAATAGAAATGTACATCAAGTACACAATTTTTCGAATGACTGATTTGTCATAATGTCGTTTTTTGCCTATCAACCAAAAAACCTAAATTAAGAGAAGTAAGGCTAGAGCACAATAAATTCGAACATTGCCATTCAATGCAGTTAAGATATTTATCTATATTTATGTAAGTACTACTATGAGAATCGCCTTTTTACGTTCATTGCCATAAAGAAAATTATAAACACATACGACTGGATATTTTACAGCCTACTTATAGTTAGCATAAGTTGTGCGCGGCAGGATCGGGGCAAGTAGAGAATGACGAGAAATACATACTTTGTTGGAATTGGAACTACAGTCTAATTCAGTTAATTATTATAATAAGATGGCTAAAAATCCTCAAACAAACAAGTTAGGTTAAATTTAAGCAATTAAGATTGGCCTGGAATATATTTGCCTGCATCTAAACCTTCGTCTGTCAAGCCTTTGGCATTGATGGTTTCTATGACTTAAAAAACACCTACAGAAATTCTTTGGAATTTATGAGGCTATAGATTCCTCAACCATTATAATAATGAGCAAACTTTTAATTCCATTATTTGTGGACATCTGTGCCTTACATTTCTGTTTAATGAGACAAATGCTTTAAAATTGATTTAGTCGATATGTCGATAAAGTACCGTTTGAATTGTGTAGGGAGTATCGTTAATTATAACCTTTGCCCCTCGCTTTAATTAAGATTTAATATCAAATACACTTTTGTTTTAGTTGGCCGTTATGAATGCAATTCAATTCGCAATAATACGATTAGCTACCCTGCGTCTACTATAACACGAACTACATTGGATAAATATCAACTAATGAGGTTTATAAAGGACCAAAATGAGTTTAATAGAGGATATCAATGTAATACTAGACAGCAACAACAAATATTTGAATTAACAGTTGAGAAGAACTACATCGATGTTGTCTTCAATTTCATTAATCACTCACATTAAAACTCTCTTACAATAATAGCATTTAAGTTTTTTGATTATTCTTTGACCTATTGGCTGCAGTTTGAGGTTAAATTTGGAGTGAAGGTATTTTTAAGTTTTCCTACGGCCACAGAAGAATGTGCTGGATAGTTCTCCACAATTAAAGCTATCTTCCTATGTTGTCTCATCATTTGCTTTTCTAGTTTTAATAACCATTCTTTAAAAGTTTTGCCAGTCATCCACGCTTTCTTGTTAAAAGAATAATCCACTTTAAGCGACTTGGTCCCTTTGAAATAACGTAGATTTCTACTTTTCTCGTTTACTAGCTGTTTAAGCTTTTCGTTTGCTGTATGTTAGCTCCTAATAAGATTAAAACTCTTTCTTTGCTCTCCTTTCTACCGAAACATCTGCCATTTGGAAAGCAAGCATTCTATTAGGGGTACATTTGGAGAATAAGTTAGTTTCCCCTGCGATAAAAACGTTTCTTCCCTCGTACTTTTCAAGAATCCTCTTCAGTGTTCCGTTCTTCCATCGATTATAGTCTTCATCACTAATAGTCACACTTTCACCACAAATCACTTTTTCAGCAATACCGTACCTTTTTTAAATTTATCCAGTCAGCCAGTGCTTGCTTGGGAATTTGTAAATCCAAGTGATTGTGCAAATTTTAAAGCCTTTCTCTCAATTAATGGTCCCGAAATTGGCAAGTTCTTATTAAGAATTAAATGTACCCACTTTAGAACTGCTTCATCTAAATCATCGTAAACGCTGGTTTCAGTACGTTTCGTCGAAGGTCTTGCATCATCGGCTGATTTCAAAATTGATTCGTGATTTTTTAATATTGTTAATAAACTACTCGCTAGAGTTCCGAACTTTCCCGCAATGTCTTTCTTTTTTATACCTTTATCAATTTCCTGCAGAACGTTAGCTTTTTCACTAATGCTTAAACACTTTCGCTTTGAAATTTTTCGCAATGTAGGTACACTGGAACTGTTCACTCTACAACCTGAAGTTAAAATAAAAATTTGGAATGCAAGTTTTCAGCTTTAAATGTTAGGTGTTCCTGGAACCTTAATTAGGAAATTCCTTTTAAGAATTAAGTAAACAATAAACGAATACATAAAAGAACCGTTCAATTAGGGATTAAATCCTAATTGCCTTTCTTAGAACTTTCACTTAGAAATCCCTTTGCATTCAATAAAAGGATTTACGCAATATTTAGATGCTTAAAAGAAGATTTAGTGCATTGTATTGTTAGAAGGTTTGCTTAGAAATTCCTTTGCATTCAATAAAGGGACCTCATTTTTAAATACCATCCCTTTGAAGACGTGCGTATGTACATAAAATTTACCAAAATACTTTTAGTTTGTCTTAAAATTTCGTTATATAGAAATTTATATTCGCTATATTTACTGCGTTGCTCTTGGTCTGTTAATAATAATTAATTGGATAGCATGCGTTAACTTTAAACAATGTAGCAAACAACATTTAAACTGTTTATAAAATTTCTTATTCTAAAGGTGGTTTCCACCTGTCTATTTGTCAAAATAGTCGTGTACCTTTTTAAGGGTTACAAAGGATTAACCTTTAGCTGTACCTTGCGTACTTATATTTATGTTTGCATGAGCCAAAAGCAGATAATGGTTTGAACAAACGTTTATTATATCAAATATAAATGAACGATATACGTACATATACAAAAATGTTGCATTAAAAATGAAATTTTAAAACTAATGATTATCAATCTTTCTAATATCAGGCCGTTAACCTTTGTTACGTGATTTTCGGCGTAATACTAGCAACTTAGCGGAAAACAATCAAATTTAAAGTCTTGTTAAAATTATTTAAATGAACACAAATAAGAATTTTATTTATTCACTGGTTTAATAATTTTTGTAAATTTTCACTTAGGTAACGTCCAATTTTCTTTAGTAAATGTGACGTTTATTAAGCTCGCAAATTCGGATTATTTCATACCTTTCTTGCTAGATCAGGTGAATACAACTACCCAAATTTCTTTAATCTTGGGACGTGTATTTTGACTGTCTAATGCTGTTTGTGGAAATGACGTCTGCGCTAGATTTGCATCGGTAATTAAGATACCAAGAACTATTTATCAACTAGTCAATTTCTTTATCTTGCACTGGACACTTGAACTGACACTGGAAACTATAGACCTCGATTTCTGGTGGTGTAGGATCTGTCATAATTTTTCGTTTCCATGACTACGAAATTTGTACTAAGTCCTTTTAAGCAATCCTGTCTAAGACTTTTAAAAGTTTGTCTGTTTCTGTCTATTACAGATTACGTTATACTTCCCACGGCTTCTAGCAATATTTTTAAATATTTATTGAGGCTGTTAAATTTTATTTGTACCTGTCTGGATTTCTTTAGCGTAGCCTTTCAAACTGGTGCCATACACTAATAGAAGCTTTAACACTTGCTTTTATTTAAAATGAAAATATTTAAGAAATGTTTTAACGTTTAAGTACTATTTAACAAACTACAATATTTTCATATGTTAATTACACGTTAATTAAATTAATTATTTAAGTTGTAATGAACAGCTATTTAGAAACGGTTTCATGTGTAATTTTGACTCGAAAAGTAGTATGCATTATAAAAGTTCGTTGTATAGAGAAATTTGCGATAAAGAAGTTCGTAATATGGAAGTTAGGCTGTATTGTATGGATACCGATAATGGTCGATACAATGTGAATGTTGGTAGAAAAAGCAGCTTTAGCTATTGAATTTGGCGTAGTAAATCTATTTGGACTTAAGGATTGCCATCGTTTAAAGAAAATCGTCCGAAATAATTTTCTATAGTAAGTAAGGGTGTAATATTGAAGGAAATAACTTTGACAAACCTTAAGAGCAAGTATTTATGATTTTATGATGTATTATAAAATCCAGTAGATGATAAAAATGTAAATCCAAAGGTTGTGGCGAGAATTTATGTGGTGTATGAGCAGTAACTGAACACATATCCCTATGTTATATGAGCGAATGGTGAACACTAGGCAGCGGTATTAATGCCTAAAGTAGCAAACACCGCGAAGGATATTGTTTGCTCATTATACATTTTTGCGTAAAAGTGAAACTTAGAAAATCCTTGTTTATCAAATCCCTTGTACTATTTTATACATACTCGTATTGTTATCTTAGGGTCATTAATCTCAAATAAAATTCAAATTTAAGCGGTTGCATGTGAAACCATGGATATCCTTTAATGTTTAAAGAATTTTTAGTTTGTATAATCAACGAACCTAAATTTGTACGAATTTGAATTTCGCTATTAGGTTATCTGAAATTTGGTAATCCAGTATGGTTTATTTATTAATAGATTACAGACGCTACAGGCGTCCATATAACGATAAAATGACAAGATTGTATTTAATAAAGCATTTATAGATGATTACTAGGTCATAATCCTATTATCTTAAATTTAAGGTGGTATGTTTGGAAGAAACCCTTAAGGTATATTTACATAGTGTACAAAATTTAAAAATAATTATATAAAGGTAGTTTATACTTGTATTTTCAACCTACAGCAATTAGGAAACGTTAAGCCAGATTTTACAGTTCTTCATTGGTTCTCATCAAGTTTCATTTTATGCTAGTCCATCATTTCACATGAAATCCCGAACATGCCTATTCTTCAGATTCTCACAGCACATATAAGTTTCAATCGATAAATTTCGTAATACCTTATTTTACAATTTACACGGTTCGATCGACCTATTTGAGCTCTGGATATGCTGATTGTAAAGGTATTTACTCAATATATTGGAATAACTATAATTGCTTCCTAGCCGCATGCATGCTTTACTCTATTTATGAAGAAGGAAATAGTTTTTCAAGTATTTGAGATAATTAGGCTATTGCATAACAAACTTGTTTCCTTTAATATATAAGAACTTCTATTACAACACTCTTATGTTTAAAAGTCAAAATTTAATCATCTACGAGGGTTGCCCTTTAAGTAGTTACAAAAACTAGGAACGGAAACAAATTTTTTAGAACAAACCTTTATTGTTTTTCAAAATATTCACCTTTAAGTTTTATATACCTTTGCATGAGTTCAAACCACTTCTCGAAGCATTTTTTCTACTCTGAAGTTGGTATCTCAAAAATGTGGTTTTCTAATGCTTCAATGACTTCTTCAGCAGATGAAAATCGCTGTCCACGCATTTTTTGTTTGACACTTGGGAATAGAAAAAAGTCGTTAGGCGATAAATCTGGTGAATAGGGGCAATGAGACATTAATTCGATGTTTTTCTCCTTCAAATAATCAATTGTTCGGCGTGCTGTGCGTGAGCTGGCATTGTCATGATGGAGGATTATGCGACGTTTTTGATTATTTTTCCTGATTTCTTCGATGACTTCTGGCAAACAAATTGTTGTATACCATACATGGTTAACTGTTTTTCGATCTTCTAAAGGAATATTTGTGACATGTCCGGTACGACCGAAGAAACAAGTACTCATTTTCTTGGATGTGCTTCGCGAACGAACAACTTTTGTGGGATTCTGTTCATCTTGGAACACCCAAACAGTGGATTTTTGCTTAGTTTCCGGTTCATA